>JAQZBX010066310.1:0-16153 GCA_029593785.1 Cabassous unicinctus
GCGAACCCGGGCCTCCCATATGGGGGCTCTATCCACTGAGCCACACCCGCTTCCCTGAGCTAAACTTATGAGGTTATTCCTAAACTCCAGGCACAAAGGACATTGTTTCCTCAAGGTATGGTGGCTGAGAGTGATGGAGCCTCACCTGGCAGGTAAAGCTGGATGGAAAGAAGAGAAGACTAGAAAAAGCTAGATTCCATGAATATCATATAGAATCATAATTTGCTATGGAATGAGTGAAATAATAGCTAACTGAAGATGTGATAATTTGGATAGTTCACCAAAGAAGAGTGGAAACAATAAAATAAATGAAGGAATAAGTGTGGTTTAAAGGTTGCCCTTTATAAAGTGCCTGCAGAAACTCATGGAGATCACAGGGCATTTCCTCTTGGACCATTTCCCAAGAAGTTTGGTCATGGCACCAAGTACAGCCTGCTAGGATTTCCTCTGTGACATCTTTATGTTTTTTGTTTGTTTTACTTTTGCACATGAAAATTGCGTCCAAAAATCTCCATAGGGCACATTTTAAGATTAGGCAATGGAAAACTAATGACTGCCAGATTTTGAAGCATGAGGAGCCTCTAAGTCATTTCAACTATTTTCAAGTAAATGTTACCCAAATTGAGCTCTCAAAACTGATTGCAGGGGAGCAGATGTGGCTCAAGTGGTTGAGTGCATACTTCCCACATGGGAGGTTCCAAATTCGGTTCCCAGTGCCTCCTAAAAATAAAAAAAAAACCAAACAACAAGCAAATAAATGGAAAAAAAGAAAACAACTCAGGGGGGCTGATGTGGCTCAATGGTTGAGCACCAGCTTCCCACATACAGGGTAATGGGTTCAATCCCTGGCCGGGTACCTAAACAAACAAACAAACAAACAAAAACTGATTACAAGACTCAGTAAAAGTGCAATAGAGGGTATTAATGAGGCAGGTTAGTATAGTGAAAGGGGGAAGTTAGCAGAGGCCGGTAGACAACATGGGCAGCCCAAAACATGGTTGACAGACAACATGGCCGTGAGACCCCACCAAGAAACCTCCTGAGGGATCTCGTGAGACCCCGCCATGAGAATCTCATTTGGAAGGAGAGGGAAAGCCCCAGATACCCTCAAAAAGCCTCACTATTGGCCCCTGGGAACTGACAGGTGGGGCAACCAATCAGAACAGCAAACAGTTGGGGTCCCGCTCCCAATACTATGAAAGGGGGAGGAGGAAAGACTTTAAAAACCCCTCACCTGGGGCCCCACATGTGCAACTCACCCTGCAGTACACCCATGGTCCATGCCTCCCACCGTGTACTTTTCTTGTTTTCTTGTTTCTTAAACTCTTTTCTCCCTTGGCTACCCTATGGCATGTCCTTAAATTCTTTTATACCACATAAGCCAAGAACCTAGAAGCCCAGAAACCAGAGCCATCCAGTAACATTAGGGCCTTGTGGATAAAAGGAGATGAAGGAAAATAGTAAGTGAAGAAACAGAGGAGGAAACATAAGAAACTGAGAAAAAATTCCTGACTACCCGGGGTATGCTGGAAAGAAATTAGCAGCACCAGTAAAGAATCTTAAATGGAATGCTAATGATGTTGAGGATTTGGCTAATTTAGAGCAGAAAGAGGTCCCTAAAGCTATAAAGTTACAAAGTAATAGTGAAGTAATACAAGAATCAGAAGAAAGTCCCTCCACTTTCCTAGAAAGAATTTATATTGCCTACTGGTAATACACTAATATAGATGCAGAAAGTCCAGAAAATATCAGACTTTTAAATATGACTTTTATTACTCAAAGTTCTTGAGACACAAGAAGGAAGCTACAGAAAATTGATGGGGGAATAGAATTACCTATCACTAGATTAGCTAGCATTGCCTATGAAGTTTATTACAACAGGGACTCAGGTAAAGAAAACCTGCACTTCAAAAGGCAAATGACATTACTCAAAGCTCTAATAAACTGAAAAACAATCAGAACAAGACTACAGCAAAAAGGCAACAATGATCCCAGAGGAGATCTTAAAAGCTGTAAAAACAAGAGACATGGAATGATGGAGACAACCACTCCAAAAGAAAAGTCCCTGAATTATTCCTGTGCCAGATAAACCCTAGAACCCAGAGGTCAAGAATGACAACCAGCTTCATTCCTCTAACCCATAATGTCAACACCCCTTTTTAAGCATGAAGAAGCCAGAAAGATCCAACGTCCAGATTATCCCCAAGATTGGGAATTTTACAAAACAGAGAGGAAGGAGTTGTAACTCAAGGGTTAAGAATTAACAAATAATTGTGATGTTCAGCCCTTTAATGTTTATTAATGAAGGAACTTGTGCCCAGCTCACTCCAATTATTCATTAGTACCTGATGTTATAAAAATATTAGAATTTCTGCAGATCCAGGAGGCAGTTTTGGGGACCATAGGACACTGACCTCCTTTGCTTGCACAAACAAATAAATTCTCTCTTTGATTTAAAAAAAAGAAAAGAAAAAGAAGAAAGAAAAAAAGTGCAACAGAACCTTGAACTCAAATGGTCATTTCCAAATGTCACCAGATTCAGGAAGTGGCATTCCACCTTCTATGGAGCTCCATGCTCTGACTTAGATAACAACAGCTTAGAGCCGTTTAAGCAAATCAGGTGGTAGAAACTGTTGGCATTCTGCTGCCTGACAGGTATTGGCTAGCAAATGAAAAGAAGCAGGAAGTGTCTATGCAGACATAGAATGGGACTTTGAGGAGGAAACTACTGTTATCAATGGAATGAAACTTTTGGGGGGAGTATATATGGTTTAAAAAAAGGAACACTAGGTCTATACATTATAGAAAGAAATTCAAAAAGAAGGAAGGAAGAAATTGAACCCTTTAGGGTTAACTAAGCCGTATGAAGTTGTTTAGACTGCTGCTTCCAGGAATCTCTGCTTAATTTCTTTGAAATATGACTCAGGTCCTTACCCAGAGGCATGTCTGTCCTTGTTCTGCCAGAACTTTAAAAATATTTACTTAGTGCTCAGTTCAGGTGTATCTAGTCATCTCCTTTACAGGCCAAGAATCACAGATGACCAGCATACTTGGCTCATACACACCCGAAAGAGGAAAGCTTTGATTCTCTTGTGACTTTCCTTGGCTCCCCCATCTGAGGCTGCTTCTGCTGTCTTTTGGCTGCTGCCATCTTTGTGGTCCTTGGCTTTCTTGGAATTTGTGTGTTTAAGGCCTAGGATCTGGGGGCTGCCTCGGCAGAAGAGGAGGACTGGGTTACATACTGTGCTTGTTTAACAAAGGGCTCTCTGACCATTTTAGACAAATACCCTTCTTTAAGTTCAGAGAAATTACATGCCTTTCTAAAATCTCAGATCAGGAGCTGCTTGAAGGTGCTTGGCAAGGACAGCCAGAGCAAAACTGCACAGGAAGACTTTTGGACTTTTAGTCCTGCAATCTCCTCTGGGTGTGCCCGTGTCCCACTTGCTCCTTCAGGGCACCCAGTGGACTCCACTATCTTATGGGCCACTATGAAAACCTCAGGAATGGAGTCAATGAGCTCATTCACACTGGTGCCATTAAAGGTCTAAAAACAAAGGGATTAATGACTATTTTTGACATCTAGGGACATCAATACCAAAGAGAGAGGTGTTTTGGAAACTGGGAAAGCATTCTCGGGACCTCTCTGATATCATACCTCATGGTTTTCAACTTAGCAATAACACTGGCTCTTAACCATGACTAGCAGAGTTTGCCTGATATTCAGAATAAGTATGGCATCCCCTCTTTTCTGAACTAAACTCCATAATAAGCACAATCAAGTTACCCTTTATTTAAGCACTAACTATATGCCAGGCAGTTTGCTAAGCACTGTTTTTATTTTCTTTAATTTTCAAAATGAGGTGAAATACTGTTGATGGAGAGGAGTCTTGTTCAATAGCAGGAAAGAATCCAAGGGCCGAACTAGGCAATAAGAGATTTATTGAATAGTGTTAAAGGAAGGAAAATGGGAGCAAGTGGGTGGGGCATGTGCTGAAAAGCACAGGGGTAGCCCTGGAGGGAGAGCACCCTGGAGGGAGAGCTCCCTGGAGGGGTTGTTAGTTGACATCTTATAAGTCCTTGGGCAAGGGGCGGGTTACTAGATAAGTTGAGCCATTGTTTGCGTAATCTTAGACTTCTATCACTTGCAAGCAGGTGTCTTTCCCCAGAAATCTCATAACCTGTTGTGGCTGCTGGTCGTCCTTGTCCTAGTCCTCACATGTAGGGGTTTCTAACTCTTCACATGCCTCAGGTCTCAGATCAGTGACTCTCCATCTGCCACAGGTTTCTAAATAAGTGACTCTCCACCTACCCCAGGTTCCCTATTCTCCTACTTCAGTATCATTAGGGATCTCTTGATTGATCTGAACCAAAATGCAAAGAGAATTTTATTGGCTCAAGAAACTGGGAAGTCCAGGCCTAGGGCTGACTTCAGACATGATTGAACATAGACAATGTCATCAGAATCCAGTCTTGCTCCATCTTGTGGCTCGGTTCTGCCTTCTTTTGTGTGTTGGCTTTGCTCTCAGGTTCTACATGGAGGCAGGTGGCTGGAGCTGCTCCAGTCAGGCAGTATTCCAGGGTCTCTATTTCAGCAGGAAATAAAGAGCAGCACATTCCCGGAGCTTCCTCCCAAGTGCTCAGATGCACTTCCATTAGATGGGGTTACAGGCTCTTTCCTGAGCCAGTCATGTGGCAAGGGGCTTCAAAGGCTCTGTCCTGAGTCACCTGTTGCATTCCTGGAATGTGTTGATGGAGCTTCAGCCAGACCAGAGGGAGAGCGAGTAGGAAAGGAGGGTCCCCAAATGTAAATTGGGGGACCAGTTACTGGGTAGGCAACAACATTTTTCAAAACCTCTGTGTTAGTATTCCAGTTTGACAGATGAGGAAAGTGAGGCTCAGGGGATTTAAGCAACTTACCCAAGGTCATGGCTAATAACTGGCACAGCAGGGATTTGAATCCTGTTTGTTATATTTAACAAGTCATAATTGTTATTTCTTTTATTCAGAGGAAATGTTTTTTCTTTTTTTAATAAATAAAAATAAAAATGCACAAATAGAGTAAATCAACTAGTTAATGCCAAGTTTTCTATAATGAAAATCCCTCCTAACTTGTCCTGTAAATTCATCTCCGGGGGCAGACTTGAAGCCCTCTAAGGAGGCATAACTCTCTTTCCAATATGCCATCCAGCCAAGTTCTGCTGCCAAGGGAGAGAAGGGGAATGGCAATTGATTAAAGATACAGGACATGATTTTTCACTTCATCATATCTTAGTATAATTTTGAGTTCCTTAGACACTCTTGGATGGGCCCAGTCATATAAAAGGTAAGGTCATTGTTGATTTTGTTCTGAACTGTCAACCACAAGCAACCTTAAAGTCCGTTATTAGTGACCTTATCATATTAACACAGGGCCATGTACTAACCAGGATCAAGAGATATGGTATGCTTTACCAGACAGAACACTCAATTTAGAGTTAGCAGCGTCCTGGACCTGGCACGAATTCATTGCTTAACCTCAAGCAAATCATCTAAATTTGCTGGTTCTCATTTTCTTCAACTCTAAAACCTATAAAACGATGATAACATTTTCTTTTTAGGTTTTTATGAAAATCAGATGTGATGATATTCTTTAAAACTCTAGGATATTTTGTAAGCCTTAACACATTTCACAAATATGAAGTATTATCATCCTCTCAATCTAATAATCCATGAACTCCATGGTTGCCTATTCATACTAAATCAGAGAGTCCTAAAAGGCAGGTCTAAATCAAGTTGGAACTGAAGTCTGCAATTTCAACAGCTGATTTTGTACTAGGCAACAACTACCTACTTAGTAAGGAAATAATGACCTGCTGAAAATCAAAACAAAATAAAGCAAAAAAACAAAAACAAAACAACAAAAACTAATGTTTTTTTTTTTGTTTGTTTGTTTGTTTGTTTTTGTTAGTTTTTTTGAGGTACCAGGGGTGGGGGATTGAACCTGGGATCTCCCACCTGGGAAGCAGGTGCTCAACTGTTTGAGCCACATCCGCTCCCCACTAATGTGTTTTATTAGATTGAAATGCAAAAAGAGTATGATAGAGGAGTGGCATCAAGTCCTGAAACAAAATTAGCAGTCACCAAAACTCTATATCATCCAACTTTCTCAACACTTGCAACTTCTGGATCTTTAACTTTCATCAAGGAGATGCCATAGGGTCCTCAGTAGTCCATATCTATCATCCTAAATATGACCAAATCCCCTCAGCAGGGAGCAGGGTGGGAGAAAGAATGACAATCAGAAACCTAAACAGCAGTCTTACCAAGATCAAATTAGAACAGAGTAACAAACTGTTCCAAGGACAGAGCCTTTCAGATTTCAAGGTATAGTTTCAATAGAAGTGGTCACTTCTTGGGTGGATCAGTGGCCAGGCTTACAGCGGGGAAGAGGATGCTTTCCAGCAATATGGGGGAGCCATCTTCCTTCCAAAGCCTTCCCTGGTACTCTCTGCCTCACTTCAGCAGAGCAAAAAGAACTTTCCTCACTTATTAAACACTGACTGAGCACCAACCATCATTTGTGTGCTGTGTTTATAGGATTGGAACAGAATGCCTACTGTATTACCAGGTCACAGGCACCGGAGATAGTGATTGCAAGTAAAATGTGTACCAAATAAAATTTGGGAAATTAAAAAACCATAAAAATGTATAATAGATTTATTGAGTGTACCAGAAACGCTATAGCTCTACCAAGAAGCAACTTCTTTATTCTTTCTCCAGCTGTTCTAGAATGAAATCCCTATCAAATCCCATAGTTTTTCTCATCCCATTTAATCATAAGAATGCTCTCATTTGGGTACTGTAAAAGACCTGGCAATTCTAATATTAAACATTTGATCTTTTATTCATTTTAAGACTTCTTTCCTCCCTCGAGCTAAGATTGCCTCAGACTTGGAAGCTTGCAGAGGAAGAGGAGTGCCCGGGTGCTTTTTCTCTTTTCCTCTTCTACTTGCTAACTGCTATTTTCTGAGTCAGAGCTTTGGGGAAGGATTAGGAACAAAGGGCCCAGACCCATGTGGTTGATATGGTTGTCATCTGGGGTGGCATTTGAACCTTGGTGATCCTTCTCCTAGGGACCCCTGGCTATAGTGCTTTTCAGGTCACTTCACCCTACAGGCAGTTCTCTTGGGTGTCTTGCCTTTTGAGATGGTCCTTGAATGGGCCCCATCCATTCTGAAGCCCACCTATCAGTGAATTAAAGCTCGCTGCCAATGAGTCGTATCTCTTCATTCTGCTGGCAGGCAGTTCCCTTCAGCTTCTGATGAGAGTCATCAGTAATCAGTCCCAGTGTTGCTCAAACTCCATAGGACACATGTCAAGATCTCCAAATGGTTCACATGTAGCCTATTCATTTTGTTTAAGGTAAGGGGATGTTTCCCATGGTAGGGTGTGGGGGGGTTAAGGAACACACAGTCCCAGGACCACTCTCTCTATATAAAGAAGCTCTTACTTTTGGCTTCTTATTCTTCCTGAAGCATTTTTTTTTTAGCCTCAATTCTATAGCCTGGAGATGAGTACTGGGCTAATACTGGCAGAATCCATTTCACAATCTCTTTGCATACCCTGCATAGATAGGTGCTCATTTTAGAATGTGAGGCTACCTGCCCACTTAGGACCTACCATAGTATTCTTAGCCTTGGAGCCTTGAGGCAATAAGAGGAGCAATTTTCTATAAAATATAAAAATCACCTATAATATCACCAGATTTTTTTCCTCCTTTGGAAACAGCTTGGTGTGTATCCTTCAAAATTAACTTCTGTGCTTATATAAGTATAAAAGATTACATATATATAGATAAAGATGAGTTAGATATAGATAGATGAGATGGATGGATAGGGATAGATACAAATGAGATAGATGGGTAGATAGATAATAGAGATATAGACAAGATAGATGATAGATATACAGTTTAAAACATGGCTAGAAATTATTTGACATTCCTCCTATCAAGATATGGAGTTTATATTTCCTCTCCCTGAATTGAAGCAGGCTTGTGACTGCTTTGATGCAATGCAGTAGAAATGAAGCTATGTGACTTCTGAGACTAGGTCATAATATTCCATGAAGCTTCTACCTTGTCCTCTAGGAACACTGACCCTTTAAGCACTGAGCCACCATGGAAGAAATCTGACTACCCTGAGACCACACATAGGTCCTCTGGTCAACAGTTCCAGCTGAACCTGTCCTTCGGCATTCCAGCCCAGTGCCAGACATGTACATAAAGAAGCATCTTTTTTTTTCATTTAAAAAATTCCAATTATACCAATTTTATAGATACTCAGTTAATACAAGATAATAACTACAAATACAACAATATTACAATAATAATATAACAATAATTACAATTACAATTACAACTACAATTACAACAAGTACAGCAACTACTTTGGTCAGTGGTTACACTGCCCCCCACCCACCCTCTCCATTTTTGTTCATTCCTCAGTCTTGAGGGATTTGGGATGATGTCTGCCCTGACTGCTTCAGGTTGAAAAGAGACATAGATATAATGGGACAGAGGAATGGAATTTTTTTCTTGCAGTAGAAGATACTCCTTGCTTTTGGGGTGGGACAGGTCCACTATCATTGTTTTGTTAGTTGTTCAGGGCAAGCCCAAAGAATTGGAGAGTAGGAGTTGGCTGCATATCTACTGGATTTCAGGGAACAACTAGCACAGGAACAATCTGAGGACTTTAAGTCTCTGAGATAAATACTTAACAGGTACATTGAAAGTTATAGGTTCAGACAAAAGGAATATAAGAATCATGATTAGGGAATTTATAAATGAGTATAACTATGTTATATTAGAGAAATAGATTTTCATCTATTCCCAGATAGGGCCCACTGAGGGGGTGTTGATTTCATGAGGTCATGTGGCTTACCTGTAGTCTGGACATCTCTAAGGCCCCCAGGAGCACTTTTGTTTGACGCTTTGTTAACTGTGGCAATTTGTGAAGTCTGGCTGGGGTTTGCATAAGTGTAACCTCCTAAATGACTTCTCAACTCACTTTGAAATCTCTTAGCCATAAAAACTCTATTTTATTTAATTTTTCCCCCTTTTGGTCAAGGTCATTCTCCAAATGCATCACTGATTAACACTTGGTAATAATCCCTTGGTGCCAGGGAGGCTAATCCCTGATACTCATGTCCCATATTGGTGGGGAGAAGGTATTGAGTTTATTTGCAGAGGTTGGCTTAGAGAGAGGCCACGTTTGAGTAACAAGTTGGTTTTCAGGAAGTAACTCTTAGGCATTAATTATACTTAGCCTTAGTTTTGTTATTGGAATAAGGTTCATAAATGCAAGCCTTCAGATCGAGGGCTTGGTTTATTGGTCAATTTTCTTTTATTAGACAAGGCTTATATATTCCAGAGCTTTTTGCCATCTTATTTTAGAAAGAAGCAGGACTTCCCCAGCATGAAAGTTTAATGTTTTGTTAGCTACTGTGTAGGTCTCTACCTATCCAGAAGACATAGCTATGGCAACAAGGATACATTTACATCCACAGAAGTATCTAGCTATATAACAATTTCAAGATGTTCGAAAGGCCCTGAATAAAGAAACATCCTGGTAGTAGATCTCCCAGCTTCAGCTATTGGAGCTCACAACCATTCAAGTCATCCCAGCTAAAGCCCTAGATATCATGGAGCAAGTAAAACCAACCATGCTATGCCCTGTCCAAATTCCTGACCCACAGAATCCATGAGCATAATAAAATGGTTGTTGTTTTATGCCACTATGTTTTGGGGTGGCTTTCTACATAGCAATAGATAACAGGCAAATAGATATATGCATATTACAAAGAAATATTTAACTGCCGGTGGTAATGATGGATTAGAAGAAGGCAACACTGGAGGTGGAAAGACAAGGCATGAGGCTTTTGCAATAATCCACATGAAAGACAAAGGCCAAATTGAGGCAGTGGTAACAGGAATGGAGAGGCAGGGCCCAGTTGAGAAATATTCAGGCTCAATACTTCTGCACATATTTGACACACATACATATCTTTTTAGAATGAAAACTGTTTCTCACTGCACGTATTGTTCCACAGCCCAAGCCCAGCATATCTTTAAACATGTTAAGGAGGCCAGCGTTAAAAGCATGATGCATAAGAAATGGGAGAAGGTGGTATAGGCCAGGTACCCCTTAAATATTGGAAATGTATGCCTCCTTTGGCATAGCTCAGCTTTTTTTCTGTGTAGAGTCGGCTTTCTACCCCAGGCTATATGATTAAATGGTTTAGTTCCACACACAGAGGGCCCTGAGAGTTAGGCTGTAGATTACATTAATCAATGCATTTTGTTTTATCTTACGTGTTTAGTTAAAAGCCTCTTTTATTTAGAAAGAAAACATATGCAAAATAATGTACAAATTAGCCTTGTCGTTAATTTAAGCTGAGCCCTTGCAACCTGTCAGTGAACAAAGAGGCCCCTGGGTGAGGAGGGTCAGTTCACAGCAATCCGTTTCTGTGGTTTCACCCTCCTTGTAATAGGGCAGTGGAACAGGGTGGGAAGGACCAAATGTACAGAAAGATAGAGAAAAATTGCTCCCAGCCACCTCATTAACATGTTTAAAGATATGCTAGGCTTGGGCTGTGGAACAGTATGTGCAGTGAGATACAGTTTTTATTCTAAAAAGATATGTATGTGTTTTAAATATGTGCACAAAGGGTATGAAGCCTATGTGCCATTATTTTTGGGGGGTGGGGTTAATTCTGTTTTGGTTTGTTTGATCCTTTGGGCTTTTGTGTGTTTTGCAAGTTTTCCACATCTACATTATTTCTGAAATTTTCAAAATTGATTTTATGTTGAAAATCATTAGACTTCACAATTTCATCTATTTCTCCCAAGCTTATCAGTGCTAGTGTCTCCTGCAGGTCCCACCTTAGATCATCCTACTATCCTTCATCTTACCAGAATAAGAAATCACTAATACTACTTTATACATAAAGTTTAGGAATCTTCTGATTTTCTGTTTCAGAATTCTTTTCTAAGCACTTCTCTTCCAACCCTCCCTGAGTGCTCAGGACAGCTTCTGGATCCCCCAGGGCCTCTCTACAGTGCCAAGTCTCTGGTTTTCAGGAACTAATGCCTGTGCTCCCAAATCATGCCTCTCTGGCATCTCCTGTATTCTCCCATTCCCCACCCTCCATTCCAATGCCTACTTCCCAGGTAGATTTCAGTTAGATGTTAGAAATGGAGCCAATACATGATAAAAGTCACAACATTTGAATAGCTAACAGCTTTATATTCACTGGGCTTTAAAAGAGGTTGCCCAGTTAATATTACTGTGTCTCTATGGGTGATACTAAAACTATAGTCAAATGCAGACTTTCACACTCTCATTAAATTCATGTGCAAGCAGGTCACGACCTCTTTTAGCCCAGCAGGGAAGGTTTCCTGTGGCCGGGAGCCATTGCCATCAATATCAGCTAAAGCAGCAACTAATTCAGTCATGTTAATGGATGCCCAGATGGTACCCAGACTCATCGCCATCAGAGCTACAGAGCTAGAGTGGAAGAAACCAATTTCTTCCTGGCCTGAAGTGCTCCAGGTCACCCCTAGTTACAGAGAAAATGACATGAGTCCCTGCCTCTTCTAAGCCAGCTTATCCAGTGTGTTGTGCACAGCTAAGCTACTAAATAACAATAGGTGTACGCAGAACACACGTTGTTTCGCCCCATTAGTCCCAAAGATCTAACTCCAAGCAGTTACAAAAGGCACTTCAAACCTATATCAATAGGGGAAGAAATGCACTCAAGCATCTGAATTCTAGCCTGTGAGCTAACTCAAAATCAAGGCTGAACCTGCCCAAGGGAACATGTTCACTGTGGAACCTTCAGATGATTTGGAGGATGTGGCTTCTTTTTGTGGAGTAAAGGTAGGGATTTAAAAAAAAAATGCCAAGATTTCATTCATTAAACAAACATTGATCAGCACCTATGATGTGTCAAGTATTGTACTAGGCACTGATGCTTTAAACTGGAATGTGGCCCTGTCCCTGCTGTGAAGGAAGCTACATTGGCAGTGATGAGGCGGCATACTGTTGCAAATATTAAACAAACAGTAATAAAATAAAGTAAGTCCTAAGAGAGAGTATAGGAGAACAGAGGAAGTGCTTGAGTCCTCATGCTAGGGCGAGGACGCAGGTGGGAATGGGGGTGATGGACAGAGGGTAACTGAGAGGCGGGAGGAGCAAGCGGTCTTCAAGGATAATTAGTAAAGCAAGTGGGCAGCTGAGGTGCAAGTGATCCGGAGAAGATGAAGAAACTAAAGCATGCTTATCTACGAAGGATAGTTCCAGTTCCAGGTTTATATATCGGTTTATTCTTCTTTTGTTTCTTGCTTAATTCTAAAATTAAAACTAAGTGGAAACAATATCCTATAGCATGAAAATTGAAATGGCACAAACTGACCTGTTAATTTCACACAGCTAATCTTGTCCCAGTCCTCTTCATCAGCTGTTAGCCTTCTGGGTTCATACCTGTCCTAGAAGATTGACCAGATAAATGAAAAAAGAATGTGCAAGTCATTCCCTTTTAAGTAGTTGGTTTATATTTTATACTCTATTTCCAAAGGGATTCAGAGGAAACAATTAATGTATCTGTTTAACTGATCTGGTTAAAAGGATTGTAAAAATAAGGTTGGAAACTAAAAGCTACATTCAACTTTATTTCCTCAAGCTATCCCTTTCCTCAATTATCTTGGTAATTGGGAGATAATTCTAGAATATGCCATATCCACTCCAAAGCATTTTTACAGGAAAAATGCCAGAGATCTGGCTCTCTATTCTCTCTCTCTAAATAAAGCCTTCCCAGATGACCTAGAGGCACCTAAAAATAGTTTTATATGGCAAACTAAATATACATTTATTCCTTTTAAACTAATTTTTAAAAATTATAAGCAATATATGCTTATGGATTAAAATATAAGTACAAAAGGGAATAACAGTCACTCCCCAAGGTAATCATAGTCAACAGTGTTATAAATCTCCTTCCATTGTTCATATACTACAAAAAAATTATAATGTGGATCATGGCATCTTCAGAATTTCTATATTGGAGAGTCTTAGAAAAGGCAATCTGGGGAGGCTAGGGGAGAAGCTACATCCGCATAGTAAACAATGTTTAGACTGTTGTTGATTTGGCATGGTTTGTCGGGTGGGAGCTGGAGGAGATTATAGGGGTAGCTAAAGGCCTTCTGGAGCCAGCCATGGCAAGCACAACTTGCTTTTACTATTCAAAAAATATCTTGAACATTTTACCTTATCATGAACATATGTTTGTAGATCTATCACTTTCTTTAATAATAGTTACACAGGATTCCATTGTATTTAACTCATCTTCTATTGATAAACATTTAGACTCCAGTTTTCAATGAACATTCTACATATATCCTCTGCTCATAACATGTGAATTTCTGTAGAATAGTTTCAGATAAGGGGAATTTCAATATTTGATGGAAAACTGTCATGATTGACCATACAAGTTAGCAACCAAATGAACACATTTGAGAGAGAAAGTGGGTGCTATTAATTATTATGCTGGGACAGGCATAAACTAGGATTATCCTGGGCAAACTGGGATATTTGGTTACCCTAATAATTATTAATGTAGACATCATTAATGAGAATAAGAGCACTGAAAATGTAAGACAGCTCTGCAAATAGCTTAAGAAATTTCAATTATCCTCCTTTTATCCCTCCCAAACCTACTTTATTACTCCCACAGTATTACAGTGAGAGTATACCAATCTTTCAGCCATCTACTTGTCAGATCTTGTCTTCATGACAGCAAACAGAAGATTTAGGAGAAGGGAAGAGAATTAGCTTCTACATATTTTGCACTATTAAACTTTTCATTTGAAACACATTTCCAAACCAGAAATCATGGAATAAGGAAATAATATGGACAGAGCAAAAAATTATTTTGGAAAATAGTAATAGAATTTTATGATAAAACATTTGCTTCCTGTAAATCCAGGCTCAGCATTTCATAATTAGCCCAGAAGTTATATAAAAACAATAAAAAGATCATAGCATATTCAGTTTTTTTGAGGGTGATGACAGGTTTCAGCAGGTCAAAATGTCAGGGAGTCCCTGGACTAATGTTGATTTCTATGGCTCAAGCTGAGAACATATATTCTCTTTGGAGTCCTGCAAAATGCTTACAGGTCTTGGCCCACTTCTTTGGTTCTGTATGGTGGGTCCAGGAGCTGAAATGCTAGACATATGGCCTGTGAGTGTGGTCTATCGTATGTGTCACTTTCCAAGACAGCTGGGGAAAAAACTATTTCCCTGCCAGGCAGGATCAATCTCCAGTGAAAATCTATGTGAGTTCAGGGGACGGCTGGTTGTTCCGAGTGGAGAAGGATAGCCCTTTACGTGCCTTGTACGTGTGTGTTCCCTTCCCTCCAGCAGTGCCCTTTGCCGTTCATTAAGGATGACACTCCTTTTTCTGCCTGTTATCCCAGGCTCGAGAAGAAAGCCTTTGACGGGTTAATGCATTGCCCAGCACAGTGAATCATCTGTCTTGTGTTTCTCGCTAAATGAGAGGCTTTAACAGATCAGTGCTGAGGTGTTGGGAAGTGTGTTTCTAGCTAATGGCAAGCTGTTGAAAATGCCTCAGACTCTTACAAGCCACTGCCTGAAGGCAACACCATCAGAAGGTATTATCCAAAAACATTCCGCTTTTGTCCATTGGCTGCTAATTCAAAAAGTGGACATAATTGCCTAGTTTTCCCCCCAAGAGCTGAGTTAGTTACATTAATATACTGTATCAGTAGTAGCAACTATTAATCTCTAATTTTTTTTTCAGGAGTAGTCATGGGCTACAATATATAGAACTATCTCCACTTTCTCACTTAGACTTTGTTTAATTAAGGCGTACATTACCAAAACATTTGAGACACATTGTTTCTGTGAAATGGATGTTATCCTCTGACAAAAGCTTTCTGAAAGCTGAGATAGATCTATAGGTCTTGACAAAGAAAGAGAACTAAGATGTTGTTAAATCAAAAACAAACAAAACTTGCAAAACAGTGTGTATGGCAGATCTCATTTATGTAAAAATGTGCACAAATATAATGTATTAGTATATGACTAGAAGAAATTTGAAAGACTATGAACCACAATATTAATAGCTGTTATGTCTGGAGGTGGGATTGCCAAGGCTTTTTATTTCCTAAGACCTCTGTATCGTTTGCCTTTTAGAAAATGAGCTTCTCTTATTTTTCTGGTCTGAAAGGAAAGGGGGATGCAAAAATGAAAGTTACCCAGAAGGATTGAACCGATTTGCTTCTGAGTTCTACAATCAAACTAGCTCAGCATTTGAGATAAGCATCAACAGTGGGAAATGAACAGAATATGATATAGAAGGCAGCATTATTATATATATTGATAAATAGTATATATGCTTCTCAGAGCAGAGGAAAAGGACTAATGCCAGGGAGACAGAATTTTCTATAGATATTTCTCATTAAAAATGAATTTATTTTAAAAATAAAGTTTTAATCTGCTTTGAGAAGTATTTCAAACTCACAGAATTCTTTTAGAAGAGTACTCATTTTGGTAACAATCTGAACCCTTGGTTTAGGAAAATGTTCAGCTAGAATATGTCAGGCATTAGTGGGTAGTGTCCGATGACAAATTATTGATACATACAGTACAGCAGATCTAACATACTACTTTTCTATGATTTGTATGAGTTATTCCAGTGTGGAAGAGTACGAAGTAGGTAGGTTTTGGAGATTCAGCCTAGGTTCAAGTTTCCCCTCCCTGTTATCTTTGCAATTTAGCCTTGAACATGTTACTTAACCTCCTTGAGCCTCAGTTTCCTGAAAAAAATGTGTTCTGTAACAATAACTACTCTAGGGTTGTTGTAAAGATTAAACCAGTAGGGGGCGGATGTGGCTCAAATGGTTGGGCATCCGTCTGCCATATGGAGGGACCTGGGTTCGATCCCCGGGACCTCCTGGTAAAATAAAAAATATATATATATATAGAAGGTGCATGGGCTGCCAGGCTCTGTGTGCCGGTGAGCTGCCAGGCCCCGGGAGCCATGCAGCAAGATGATAACGTAACAGGAGAGAGACGCAGGGGAGAGACAAGACGAGATGCTC
>JAQZBX010066311.1:0-16136 GCA_029593785.1 Cabassous unicinctus
GTCCTCTCTGTCTTTCTCTAACAGTTCCATTGCTCTACCAAGCCACAGGCTCAGAATAAAAAAGAAATCAACCAACTTGAAGGATGGAAATTAATTGACAAATAACTCCCCGGCCTGGCCGCAGGCAGACAGGGTCTAGAACCATGGGCTGGCCTTAGAGAGTTCAGAGAACCGAGATGTAATGTGTGTCATTGCCTCGTCTGGGGGAGAATTTCTAGTTTTCATCAGATTTTTGAAAAAATTCAAGATCTGAAACACTGGCTTTCAAAAATTTTTTCATCGTGACCTACAGTCAAATATACTAATCTTAACCCTGTCTCACACATCTCTGTGTGTGTGTGTGTGCACGTATTTTCTGTGCTTACACACACACGTACACACTCCAAACCGAAACAAAAGATCTCAAACAATACATACCTTTTTTTTTTTTACATGCAATTCACTGTGGTATTTTCTATTTTATTCTCCTTGTTTCTATTATTAACTATTCTATTCTTTTTCATTAAAAAATACTGATTGCAACCCATGAGACTGATTTCATGACCCAGTAATGAGTCACAACTTGTACCTTGGAAACACTCATCTAAAGAAAAATGTTAAAAATCACTGATCTGGGAACTCTCAGAGTGGAAGTGTAAATTATCACAACTCTTAATGAGGGCCTTTTGACGATATCTATCAAATTTACAAATACATATACCCATTGACCCTGATGAGCCTTTTCTGGGAATTTATTTTACAGATATCCTTATATTTGTGTAAAGTGATGTTCAAGATAATTCTTTGCAGCATTGTTTATATTATCAAAAGATTGGAAACAACCCAAATATCTATCATCTGGGAACTGGTTAAATAACTAATGGAATAGCCACACAATGGAATACTCTGCAGCTGTTAAAAAAAAAAAAAAAAAAGAATAGGGAAGCTCTCTATAACTTTATTTGGAAAGATTGCCAAGATGTATTACGTCAAACAAGCAACAGGCAAAACAGAGTGTTTAATATGTTTCCCTTGGTGTAAAAAGGGTGGGGGTAATTAAACTCTGTATTCATATGTACTTATATTAGGGTGAACCATATGAGAGTACCACTTTTAAAGGCCTGAATGGTTGAATTTTTGGCATTTTCATATGGTTCAACATAATATATGCATAAAGCAAGGGTAGGTATGAATCAAGTTACCTGGAGATGGGGTGGGAGGCTTCTCACTGGGACCTGTTAAAAACAAGGAATCTCTGAGCATGTGGTTAAGGGGAATGGAATGAGGGTCATTCTGAGCTAAGATGGAATCAAGGGCAACCCCAGGCCAGAGTGAAGGGTGAGCAGACCTCCTGCCCCAGATCTCATGCCCAAGTTCCATGGAAGATCAGAGCAGGCCAGTGGGCAAGAGGCTGGGACAGAGTGGTCCAGCAGTTGGAGTCTGCTTCTGTCTCCTTCCTTTTCCCTTTGCTAGATATCATGTGTGAATGTTATGGTAAGAATGATTTAGAAGTTCAAATTTTTCAAAGTTTTAAAGTTTGAATGTAATTGCATGTGGCAAAGAAGGACCCACCAAAAGATTGTTGGCTGCTGTGGCTGGACCAATAGGGGCTTTGAACTCCTCAGAGTCAGGTTCAAGAGGGCCCAGGCCTCAGGAAGGCAGCCCACCGTTGGTGCCCACTTCTCTCGAGTCCAGTACCTTGGGCTGCTGCCCATGCCTAGTGGTCAAGCTCTGTGAGGCTCGTTGAGTCCTCTGGGAAGGTGCCTTGAGAGGTTGACCACTGCTAGGGTAGGGTGGGTTGGAAGGGACAGGGGAGGGAGGTACAACCTGGTCTGCCCCCTCCAAAGCCCATGCTGATTTTTTTTCAGGTTTCCAATGCTGGGGAGGATCCCTGGGACGCGGGCAGGGCACTTCGTGAGCATCCTGGGGCTTGATCTTAGCACTACAGACTTAGAAATCTGTTTTCATCAACACATGGAAGGCAGAGCCATCTTTCAAGGGCAGAATCACACACCCCAGGCACCTGGAGACTCCCAACCACATTGGTTACTTTACCCAGGGAGCCAGACTGCCATGGGGAGCAGATACCCAGCTCTGGCCAGCACATGCTCTCCTACAGGCTACTCCAAAGGCACCAAAAAACCAGCATCAGAAGCCCTTTTGCTGAGCTAGGAATCTGAGCTAGGCAGGTCAGCCAGTGGCTATTTAATACCAGCCCCAAAGACCCTTGGGGACTGATCCCTTCCACTGAGAAGGTGACATCATGTGTGTATGCATCGGTGGGGCATGGGGCTGGGCAAGGCTGGGAGGGCCATGGCCTTCTACTTGCCCCTGAGAATCAAGGTCTCTGTCCAGCCAGAATCAACCATAATGAATTGCAAGTATTCATAAGGCTAAAGGAGGAATGTGCTCCACAGGGGGAACTGGTCCACCCCAGCCAGATCTTGATTCTTTCTCTACAAACACCCATTTGATGTCTTTCCAAGTTGCGTGTTGTTTTTTTTGTAGGGGTGTGACTCTTACTCTCATTTTTCTGCCTTATTTACTCAACACTCCACTGCTCAGATGACTGAAACATCTGGATGGTGGTCAGAAAAGGAATAGCATGACCCCAATGGGGCTTCTGAGGTTAGTCATAAGTACGGATGCATGAAGTGGGGTGAGCAGGAAGGAGCCTGGGCAAGGCACTGAGCAGGAAGCTGCTGCAGAAGCTCCACTAAGCAGTGCAAGGGCCCTGGGGCTGCGGGGAGCAGGCAGGTGAAAGGGAGGGAGAGGTGCAGGTGGCCTTGAGAAGGAAGAAGCAACAGGTCGGCATCGGAACCCGACTCCCTATCAGAGGAAAGACTGATGTGATTCCTGCTTCAAGCCTGGGTGGTGGGGAGGGCGTTGATACCATCAGCAGAAATAGGGGGAGGAGGTTTTGGGGGAAAGATGATTAATCAGTTCAGGATTGCAGATGGCGATGGAGAGTCCCTGGGCCCTTATTTCCTGGCCCCTAGCAGTAAACCTCAAGCTTGGGATTGAGTTCAAGGTTTTGGCCTCAACTTTGTAGAAGTGAATCATGGTGACTCACTCACAGGAGGGAATGAGTGAAATCATTTAAGAGAGAGTACAGAAGAAGGCCAAATCTTGGGGAATACTTGTTTGGGGAGTGCTATAGCATGTCACTTCTCTTTGGTTTCTCTGCTGAGGATGGGGTTGAGTGGGGAGTAGACTGGTCTCCCAGGACCCGTGTTGGAGTCCCCTTCCCATGTGGCTCTGGCATGGACAGTCTCCAGCAAGCAGTGGAGAAGGGGCTGGGGGCGAGTTGGAGCAGGCGGGATTGTGGGGGGCAATGTACTCCAAGGACGGTAAGTTAAGGCCTCGCTTCTAAACATGAAGTTCAGGGAGATTTGAAGGAGGGATTCTGCTGAACCAGGGAAGAACGCTAGGGTTAGTGAGTCATTGATTGATGAGGTAAGGCTTAATGAAAAGATAGCAAATTGTACGTAAGTGCTTATCTTTCTTTGCCTCTTGTTCTTAAATTATGTATCAGATTTTTAAATGTGGACATGATTAATGCTACTTCGGATCTCCGGCTTAGCTGTTTTAACAGAGAGTTATAGTTTAACTTAAAAAGCATAACTGAGAAGAGACGCTTTCGTTTGTTATCAATTAATCATCCATGTATGAAGCTCAGCTGGGTGGACTCTGGGGCCATGGGCAAAGGCCCTGCGACCCACTGGGTGGTAATTTACCCTCATTATGGGCGGTGTACTTTGGAGACAATAAACCTGTCTCCTGCCTCCTGAGTGCTGCAGCTTTGATGAAAACGACACCAACTACAGCGGTTCTTAGGTTTATCCAGAAGGAAATGGATTTAGAGTAGAGAGCGGAGTGGGGGAGGGGAAGCACAATGCTTGTGCCCTGGAAAGGGGTGGTTTTACTCTCAGCGAGAGTCCTTGGAGAAGGCGGACAGGACCTGGGAGGGTTTGAGAAGTGAAATGTTGAGTATGGACCTGAGTTGCTCACTTCAGTTCAGTAGACTGAGCACTGACAATGCACCAGGTTCTGGGGATGCAAATAAGAATAAGACACATTCCTGGCTTCTGATCTTTTGCCCAATCGTGGAAAAACCTGACCAATAAACAGTTGGGAAGTAATATATTAATACTTGTGACCCATGCAATGAAAAATGCTCATACAACGCTCAAAAAAGGACCTCCTGATGGGAAAAGAATGAATCCATGGAATGGCCCTGCCGTCTGGGAGTGCCCACAGCTGTCGTGTGTCACTGAGCAGCCAGATGGTGCATTTGGGGATGGGAAGCAGGGTGGCTGCAAGGTGTGATGAGCTCTCACCTGTGGAATAGTTCAGATCCTGCCTCTGCCATGTACAAGTTGTGTGACCTTGGGCAAGTCATTACCTTCTCTGTGCCTCAGTTTTCTCCCAATGGTATTTACTCACCATTGGAGTGGTTAGATGTTATATAGTATATTCATTTCCTTGGATGGCCCTAACAAATTGCCAAAACTAGTTGGCTTTAAAACAACAAAACTCTATTCTCACGCAGTTCTGGAGACCAGAAGTCTGAAATCCAGACGTGGACGGGGCCGTGCTCCCTCTGAAGGCGCTACGGAAGGATCCTTCCTTGCCTCTTTCCAGTTTCTGGTGGCTCCTCGTGTGCCGTGGCTTACAGATGCATCACTCCAATCCCTGCCTTCTCCCTGTGTGTCTCTATCTCTGTCCTCCTTTTCTTCTTCTTATGACACCAGTTATTGGATTTAGGGCTGCCCCTAATCCATTATGACCTCGTCTTTAATTATTTCTACAAAGACCCTATTTCCAAATAAGGTCTGAGTGGACATGGATTTGTATGTGGGGGACACTATTCAATCCAGTACCCATAGAAAGTGTTCGCTATTACCATGAGGACGGAGTCTAGAAAGAGCTGGAAGGGAGCTCTCGGTGCAGAAAAAGCCAGGCAGGTGGGAAGCTGGCCTGACATTCAGCCCCCATTTCCTCTCCTGGCTGAGAAGAGAATGGTCCCTGTGGCTGGCACCCTGTATGCCCCAGAATGACTCAGTCAGGAGAATTTACTGACCTTCCCGGTGGAGCAGGGAGGTCAGCCAGCCATGGATCTGGTTTCTCTGTCTTCCTCTGTTGGCCGCTCCCTCTGGGCTGATGCCATTCTTAGCAGGCTGTCTGCACGACCTCACCAAGATG
Organism: Cabassous unicinctus; assembly: GCA_029593785.1. Lineage (NCBI taxonomy): Eukaryota > Metazoa > Chordata > Mammalia > Cingulata > Chlamyphoridae > Cabassous > Cabassous unicinctus. The sequence goes on from JAQZBX010066311.1 coordinate 5,185, forward strand.
GGCTTCAGGAGCATCCTGGGCTGTATCCTTCCAGGATGACTTCACTGGGAAATAAGAGCAAGAGTCTTTGTTCCAGCACTCCCAGCACAACCCTTGGGTGGACCCTGGGAGGGTTAAGCCCTGAACCACTGGCTGGAGACAGGGGAATGCTGTGCCCTGACTGGCTGGGTGCTTGGAGGCCATTTCTCTCTCACCATCCAACATGTACTCTCTACGATTTCCACTTCTGGCTATTTTTTTTTTTTTTAATAGAGCAGGAACTTAAAGACTCTAAAACAATTTGAGTGCAGAATCGCCTAGATATTTTGTTTTTATTTTTATCAGAGATAGTCTGTCTGATCTTTTAGCTTTGTCTTGCCCTACTCAAAAAGTGATAGCGACTTTCTTTAGCAATTTGCATTTGTGGTGTCTTTTTAAAGCATTCAACCTGGTGTCATAGAAGTAATGGCTCTTTTTCTTTTCACCTTCATACTCCAGTGGCTTGTTAATATTTAATTAAATTATTTAATTATAATAGCAAATACAGCTGACAAACAGGGGTAGTGACAACCTCGGCAGGCTCTGTGTAAGCATTCTACTCAACTTGTAAGGTACAAGTGCAAGGGTATCCTCGAGAGATGCCTGGGCTGTGAGCTATCCCAGAGATGTGGACCTCAGGCCCATACATTTTACAGAGTGAATTAGAGAGAGTAGGTAAAGCAGGTACCTGACCAGGTAAGGTCCATCAAGAGAATTTCCACTGCCTGGGTTTACTCCCACATGACTGGCATAGGTGGGCCAGTTGAGGTGGGTGCTGAGCGAGTGAGCTGGGCTCACATGGGAGGGACAGGAGAAAAGGTGAGCCGTGTCTTCCCTGAGGATGGCCAGGCAGCTGGAGAGAAGCATGATGACTTCAGTCCATGTCCAGACCTGGTGTTCAGAGTCTGTGGACACCTGATCTGAGCAAGGAAGATACCCAGGACAGTGTTCACAAGGGGTAGGGTGGGGATGTTAGGAATGCATAGTCCCAGGCCTGGACTGCAGGGGTGTTTCATCAGGGCAGGGGAAAGAGGACACTGTCCCCAGGCCCCAGGGTAGCAGAGCGAAGCAAGAACAGCCCAAGCTCATGGACTGGAGCTCGCCTCACGTCACCCAGGGAGTGTTCAGAATGGGCCACCCACCCAGGAGGGCTAGGAGGGCACTGACCTCAAGCAGGCACAGCACATTCTGAATCCCGCTGGACCTGAGGAAGAGGCTGGCCTCATCGGATGCTGCCCCATGCTGGTGGCCCAGCCTGACATCAGTTGTGGTGGGGTAGGATGCCGAAGGCCCAACCCAGCCCAGCCAGAGGTGGCACAGGTCTCCAGAGACAATAAGACCTACCTCACAGGTTACTGGGAGGATTAGCTAGAGTAAGAAGCACCAAGTGCCTGGTCCAGAGTGTGAATAAGTGTCAGGCCCCTCTTATCCATGTCTCCTTGTTTTTCAGCTCTGGGAACTGAGACTCACAGAAGGCAGCCCCAGATCTCCCTCTTCCCCCAGCCGAAACGTCGTCTCTTGCACCAGGCAGGCTACCTGCCTGTCTAATGGCTTGGAACCCCCTACGGCTCCGGGGATGGTGACCTATGAGCCCTTCGCTGTGGATTACTGCGCAGTGAGAAAAGCCTCACCTTCAGAAAAGTGTAATCCAGAGGGAGGCCATAGAACTACCTAGTTACTAAAACAATATTGGATAATGACCTTTTAAATGGGGTACAGCTCAGGGAACCTCAGTGGAGACAGCTACTGACTCCAGCTCAGCGTCTAAGGAGGAAGCCATCACTCACTTATGACATTGCTGCTTTCTTGCTTTCATTGCACACATGCTTCTGGGTCTAGGTGGGTGGGTACCTTCCATAATCTGAGCAACAAATGAGCGGGTTTGGCGGATTCTCTGGGCTGGGATCAGGGATCAGGGAATTCAGCAGGCGAGGTCCCCAGACACTAGAGTGAGGGAAAGGATGGCAAGCTATGGAGTTCCCAGGGTCTTTTGTCCCAAGGGAATTCCATTTCCAGGGATGAATCAAGCAGATGTGGGGTTGTTGGTCTGCCACCTTGCCATTATAATAATAATAATAACTGCTTATCATTATTATTGCATTTATTTATTGAGTACACTGAATTCTGTAGGTGATGTCAACCAATGCTGGGGCTTTAAATGCCATCTAGACACTGATGATTCCCAAACTTATTTCCAGCCCAGTCGCTTCTCTAGCACCAAACACATAATTTCCCTTTGCCCCAGGATCTCTCCGCTGGGATGTCCAACAGTCTCAGCCATAGCATGTCCAAAATGGAACTGTACCTCTTCCAGTCCTGACACCACAGTAAACAGTGTCATGCTCTACCCAGTTCTAGCCCCAAACCCAGGGTCATATTTAATCCTGCCCTTTCCCTCAGGGCATTCACTCCATCTACCCTCAAACCCTGCTAGTTCTACTTCTAAAGTGCCTTCTGGATCAGTCCCCTTCTCTCCATCGCCATTTTTTTTGCCTCCTAACCAACAGACATCTCAGCTTCCAGGCTCCTTCTCACCCATCCTAAATCTAAATCAGATAATATCCCTCTCCATTTGAGAATGTCCTATTACACTGAGAATAAAACCTAAACTTTGTGCCATGGACATCAAGTCCCCATCTGCCTTGTCCACCTCTGACCTCACCCCCTACTCCTCTCCTCTGCTCTCAACCCTCTCCAGGCTTCACTCAGCTTCTTTCTGGCCCTCTAGCAGTCTCTGCATGTTCCCACCTCAAGTTCTTAGCTGGGATGGTCTTCACTCAGATCTTCGCAGGGCTGACTCCTTCTCAGCAGTCAGGTCCCACTAAGTGGCAGGCCTTCCCCATCCACCCCCTGCTTCTCTTTATCACATCATCCTGCTTTGTCATCTGTTTAGCTCTTACCATGGTCTGAAATTATCCTGCTTATTTATTTGTTTACCAATCTATGGTCTCTATGGACTTTCCTGGGAACAGGAGCCACATCTGTGCTGGTTTTGCCCTGAGCAGGGCCTAGCCCAGTGCCTGGAACATAGTAGGTTCTCAGTAAATATTTGTCAAGTGATTTCATGAATATTTGTCATTTTAATAGCAACCTAGCAAAGTAGGTTTCATTTGCTCTATTTTATGGGAAGTTGAAGCTCAAAGATGCCAAGTATCTTATGTAAGGTCATCCAAGCTTGTCAGTGGCAGAGACGTTCAAACCATGTTTTGTATTGCTCCAAAGTGCTTCCCTCCAAAACCATGCCCCCTTACCAAGACAAAACCACTGAGGTGCTCCTCCCAAAAGCCAGGGTGTGGGGATCCCTTGGGAAAAAGTTCCTTATCTGGCTCATGGTCACCCTGCAGAGGGGTTACTCTGTCTGGACCCTGGGATCTCTGACATAAGCATCATCTTCATCCCAGTAGATGCAGGTGTGATAGAGCAAGTGTGTGTGTTGGGGATGGAGTGGGTGAGCTGAGTAGTGGCTCCCCAAAGCTCTGGGTTATCCTCACAGACACCAGCGTGACTCCGTGATGGTCAGCAGCCAGCCCGCACAGGGTAGTTAATAGAGCCAATTGTACCAAGCTATTAATGCAACCCAGGGCAATGTGTGAGATAAGCAAAGTCTGGAGGCTCCAGGGTGGAGCCGTGTGGGTGGCTATTTGATGGCAAGGATTGGATGCTATGTTTCCATGTGGTGACACAGGATCTGCCAAATTTCCCTTCCCCTACCCTGTTACCTGCATGTGCTCTTGTTCTGGAATAGACTCCTTCTGCTGTAAGATCTTTGGCTCTCTGGTCCTAGCCCACCACTCCATTTTACCTCTTACACATTCTGTTTGTTAGGAGCTTTTCCTGAATAAAGGATGGCCTCTCACAACACGTTGATATGGGTTGGTTGGTTTCAGGGCAACAGCTTTGCCTCCTGAGGTGGGCACCCACTCAGGGGTCCCTGAAACACCTCACAGAGTAGCCCTGACATGGTTTTCCTGGGTCCTTATAGGCACATCTGAAAGATAATTCCCACTCAAGGGAGAGGTTTTTGCCTAACAGTGTCTTATTCTCTTCTCTCGTGGCTTCTTCTATTCCTTACAGTTTGGATCTGGTGCAATTAATCAGACTGTAAAAGAGTCCAGGAACATTAAGCAGAATTTGCCATTTTCATGCAAAGCTGAAAGACATGGCTATTTCACATGTAGGGATTAGACGTTTTTATGGCCAACCTATCACATTACACACCACAGATTTCCAATAAATAAAGCCAAGCTAGAATGGGGCCTGCCAGTTGTATTGCAATCTAACTAACAATATTGTGGACAGAACAGTGCTTTTTTGACATCTAATTTACTCCATTACATGAGTGATCATGTCACTCCCTGCCTAAGCTCCTTCAATGTCTTTCCATAAATTCAGAATGAAGGGTGAATGCCCTCGTACACCTTCTCGCCCCTCCCCCATCGTGGCTGTCATCGCAGAACACTGAAAGGGAATGTATTCCATGTGCCCCCCCCACCAGCCTGGGAACCCCCAGAGGCAGAGGCCACACCCTCTTTTTCTCAGTGCCCCTTGTTTAACACTGCGTCCTGCATCCAGAGAGAACCCACCCGAGGCTGGCTGAGTGGATGGAGGACTGAATGATTAGTTCGAGGAATCTCCTGGAAATTAGCTGTGGACAGGTGGGCGTGGGCTGAGAAACACCTTAGAGACCGGACGTGGCTCACGTTTTAGCCACAATTCACAAAGCGACATTTCTGGATATGCGACGCATCACCTGGAGATTTCTCTCTCAGCACAGACTCTTAACCTAGAGCCATTAAATTAGAATTACGCCAATTTAACTACCCGTGCTGTGACAGAGATTGAAAGAACATGAGCAAACTCATGCACAAGAGAGATAAAAAAGGAGGGAAGGTTGGAGGGAGAGAAGAGAGAGTGCATGGTGAGAGTGCTTTACAAGAGAATGCCCCGCAGGGAGTGGCGGGGGACAGGCAAGGATTTCTCCTCTGTGCTCCTTGAGTATCTTGCTTGGAGTAAGATTAAAGATTTGTAATTTAGACTGCCCTGAGAACCTGATTCATCACACCCATACCCCCAAGTAAGAGGAAACTCTTCTAGGGTATATTGGACCCTTCTGAGCAATCTGCTTGGTTTGGGGATTCATAGCCAAAAACAGTAATTGTCTTTTTTATCTAGTCTGCATCTCAGCAATAATTGTGCATTTATTGATGGAGGAAATATGGCAGTGAGAACATATATGGCAGTTGTCAATTCAGAAGGTTCTGCTCTGAGTTGCCTATCAGGACAGTAGGAGATGGTTGCTTCTTAATTTGATTTAACTCCTTGCTGCCCTTCTGGAACAGCGGGACCAGCACAGTGGCACTCATGAACTGGATGGCCTGGCTGTGCATCCTGGGCAAGCCAGTGAGCTCAGACAGTGTGTCCTGTGACAGCCCTAAGAAGAAGCTGGGATGAAGGGCAAGAGCGGGGACTCCAGTGTGGCTTGGAGAACAGAAGTCAACATAGAACGAGGACATGGTATCTCTCCACTCAACCTCAGATTCCAATTTTTGCAGAGTTCCTATTAGGAAGTCATTGGGCAGTAATTTGTCACTGTGTTTGAGGTTGACTTGAGAGGTTTCAAGGAGAGGCTGGGAAAGGAGAATGGAGACTCCTCTCCCCAGACGCTCTGCCAAGAGCAGAAAGCAGCTGCTTCCTTGGGTTGGTTCTGTGGTCCAAACCTAAACCAGGAGTGCCCGGCAGGTGAAGTCGAGGGAGCCCTGTGGCTGCAGGGCTGGTGGGCCCAGGGAGGCAGCTGGGCCACTCAGCAGGAGGAGCCAGCATGGCCAGACGTTCTGAAGTTCTTTAATGCAGCCTGGACATTTGGATTTTTGTGGGAAATCTCTATGTTTTTAATATTAGTAGCAGAGTTTTAGATAATTTTGCACAACCCTTCCCACCACCTCCCAAGAAAAGCCTGTGGGCAACGTTGGAATCGTAGGTCATTTGGCTCCTGGCGGCAGGAGGCCGACTGGTTGACCTGGATAGTCTCCTCGTGGAGCCAACCTTGGGGGCACATGGGGGTTCTCCACTCCTCATCTGAAAGCCTGGAAATCACTCCTCATGTGGAGACACGCTCTTCTCTCTTCTCGTTTGAGAGTTTTCAGAAAGTGCAATCCCACTGTGTAGACTATGTTCGTTATGGTAGTGACCATGACGACCTATTTATAGAGTATGTGCTCAGCACCAAGCCCTCCTCCATTTGTGTGGCAGACTGAGCTTGAGTTCCTGTGCCCTTCTTCCAAGCTCAGGGCCCCTGATCCTGTCTGAGGCAGAGAGCCCATTCCCCTCACCCTCTCTGCCCCCTCCACTCAGTTATCTTCTGACTTGGCTAAGCAGCGGGTGAGATGTTTGTTTCATTTCCGGATGCTGCCTGGAGCCTGGCTCCTGGCATCGTAAGGAGCTTGCCTCCTGAGGGCTCAGCCTCCCGTGGTGCTTGCTGGCACGGAGGCAGCATTTGCGCTGGCTGGAGACCCCTGCCCAACTATACAAGGCAAGGAAGCCACGCAGCTCGGCTCAGACCCTGGGACACGTGGCTCTTCTTGGCACCTGGGGAGAAGCTGAATTTTGTTCCTGATCTCTTTCCATTTGACTCAGCCAGGAACAGCTGACCTGCCCGCCTGGTCTCTCACCAGGGTTTTGTGTTGGCGGGCAGAGGGGAGCAGAAGGCCAGCTGGGAGGGAGAGTTTGGGCAGATGGAGGGCTGTCGGGAATGGAGACAAGTGCATGTGGGCAGTATGGAGAGGACTCGGTTCCCAATCCCCTGCAAAAGGCAGGAGCACTTACGAAACTGCAGGGAGCAAGGGGCTGAGGGACTTCAGAGGGCCCCAGGCAGCATGCACTGTGCCATTGTAGACCTGCTTGTGCCCTGAGCCTCTGCAGGAATGGTGCCACAGTCACAGGCAAGCTACTCAGCCCCTCTGAGTGTTAGTTTCCAAGTCTATAAAATGTGGATAATAACCACCTCTCAAGGTGGTGATGAGCTAATGTTTGTGAGCAGGCTTGGGAGACCATAGATCGCTATACCTAAGTGAGATGATTATTATGTTTACCTATTTTTATTCCATTTCTCAAGTACTTATTTTTCTTCCAGGTCTTTAAAGCAAATTTTTAAAAGACATCCAGAATGGAACAGGTCAGGGAAGTGGCCACGGGGACTCTTTTGAACCTTTGTCATCTCCTGCTGGGCAGGAGACTGTTGCGTCCGCCCCCTGACTGGCCTCTGAGCACCCCCCTCCTCCAAGCCACCCTCCACGCAGCCTCCAGAGGGAGCCTTCTAAAATTGCACACCTGTCTTGTTGTCTCCTGGCTTTACAACCTTCAATTCGTAATTCAGCTTTCACAGGAGAGATGAGCATGGAGTTCTGTGCTAGGCGGGGAGCTGGGAGTGAGAAGATGGCGTGGGGTTGGGGGAGTCCTGTCCTGAGGGGCTTATGGTCTAGGGGCTCCTCAGCCCCTGCAGGGGAAGAGTCAAGGCTCCTAAGTCTTCTGGGGCTGCCCCCTGCCTACCTTCCCAGCCTCGTCCTCCTCTGCCCTCCCTCGCCAACACCCAGCCTAAGCTCCTCAGCATTGATTGGCCTGCGGGGCCCCCACAGAACCACACCCAGGCTGCTATTGCTCTTCTGGTCTTTACCTGGGTATCTCCAAGAGGCCCTTTCTTCCTCCATCCCTCTTCTGGGCCAGTTTCCTCTCCAGCCTTTGCATGGTTGCAGGTGATGGGACTCCAACCCAAATAGCTTGGAGGAAAGGGAAACGTATTGATTCACAAAACAAGAAAGTTATGTGCTTTCTGACACAGCTGCATCCAGGTATTCAGTCATCTCTTATTCTGCTTTCTTCTCCGAGGCTCCATTCTTAGGCAGGCACCCCGCCCCCACCCCCTGCCCCCCAAGTGGTGGCAAAGATGGCAGACCTGAAATGCAGGCAGCGCACCTGTCCATAGCAGTTCCATCCGAAGGCCCCAGGCCGAGGCTTAGGAGCCTGGTTTGGGTCTCGTGTGACCAGTCTGTAGCTGGGGGTGATGGGCTAGGCCCGGGGCAGGTGTTTGGGGCAGGACAGGGGAGGGTATCATTCTGGCAGAATCACACAGGCAGAAAGTGGGAGGGTGCATTTTGCCAGAACAGAATCAGAGTGCTCGTGCCAAAGAAAGAGACCATAAATGCTGGGCTGGCAAGTACACAGGATCCCAGTGCACCTTCCCTCACTGCTCCCACCCCCCACCCTTCACCTGCCAGGGTGGTGCCATGCTTCCCAGGTGCCTTGCTGCTCTTATCGCAGTGTAATGAGTTTTTTCTGATGCACCTGTTTCCCTCACTGCACTCTGAACAACCTGAGGCTGGGGAGGATGTACCATTCAGCTCTGAGTCCTCACCACCCAACCCCAAACCCGCATCCCATGGGGTCTCAGTACTTGTTAGCCCTCTGAATGCATGCCCAGCCTCAGATTCATGCACAAGTGGAGCTCCATGGAGAAGAGTCGAGCCACTGGGTGGGCCTGGGGATCATGGTCCTGGAGATGGGTGTAGACCCTTACTGGCCACACTGGTCCAGATCCTGTGGGTCTGGGGTCTGGTAAGATACAGGTCTGGGGGCCACTCCTCTTTGTCCATGGACAGGACAACTGGAGAAGCTCAGCTTCAGATGGGAATGCTGTCCAGGAGGGAGAGCAAGGAATGGCACAGTGTCATGGGAGTTGGTCCTTCTCATGGGAGAGAAATCAGCCCATGGCCAGTCCTGTGGCCCCCAAGGAGCAGGTCAGCCCCGACACTGTTGCTTTTCCTTCCTTTTTGAGCACCTCTCCTTATCCTCCTCTGGCTCTCAGCTTCCACAGTCAGCCAGGTCCCCCCTCTGCAATTTTCTGAACACGCCCATGAAATCAGTCTCCCAAAGGCACTAACTCTAGAAACAGGGTCACCATCAGACAGGAGATAGAAAATTGTCACTGACAACAAAGAGCCCAGGTTTGTGAATAATTTACTTCTTTTACAAATTATCAGGGTTCAAAGCTATTCTCTATAACAGCTTCCCTCTCGTTCCGCTTGTGTGTGCTTTCTGGATGGGAGAGAAGAAGGCGGCGCCATTGCAGAAAGCAGGGGACGGGATGTTACCTGCAGCCTCGCTTACCTGTGGAGCCCAACCTGAGGACCAGGAGAGGCTGTGCCGGGCCTGTCAGTGTTGCCTGCTGAGGCAGGGAGTCACAGGCAGTCCATTGCTCTTGACCTACCTCCCCGCTGAGGCTCCCGTGTCCCCAGTGCTATCTGTCTGGTTTCTGGGTGAAGTGGGGCTGATTTACACACAGTCCTCAGGAGGGCCTGTTGTGGATGGATGGCCCCCTCCCACACTCTGTCTCCCTCTACGTGGAGCCTTCCCAGCAGTGGTGGGTGCTAAGTGTGCCAACATTTCACATGTGAGCTGAGGATGGCTTTGGGTGCCAAGGCTGAAACTGTCCAGGAGAACTATCTGACCCGTGTCCTCATTGACCTTTCTGAGGGACACAGAGATTAAGAAAAAAATGTCATACTATTCTTTAAGCAATGTCTTAAGAAAATGGCTCAGGTGAAACAAACTGTTCTGCATAATTCATTTTCCTTCTTCCAAACTTAAATGTACTCTACTCTTAATGGAGAGTCAGGCAGACATGGGGCAGGTATAGTTGGTGGCTCATATTGAAGTTGTTAAAGAACAAAGAGGGACTGAAAAGGCTTTGGGCAAAAATCATGAATTCTACCAACTGTGTTGATAGAGAGAACTGACCAAAATAGGTCGGCCTCATCATCAGCAGCAGCTAGAGAGATACGATCTCCTCGCTGAGTGCCGGTACGTGCCCACAAGGCCAGACGCTGACCTCCTGGGATGGAGGTCTTCTCTGCTGTGACTTTTTCTGGCTTCTGCAGATGTAGTGGAAAGGGAAAATTTTGGCCTTATCATGGCAACTGTAATCAAGGTGATAGACAATTTGCCCAGCGTTTTAGTTTCCTTGGCTGCTCAAGCAAATACCATGCGATGGGTTGGCTTAAACAATAGGAATTTATTAGCTCACGATTTTGAGGCTAAAAGAAGGTCCATATCAAGGTGTCATCAAGAGGATGCTTTCTGGTGTTCTGGGGCTGGCTTTGGTCCTTGGTTCCTCTGTCACATGACAATATACATGGCAGCCTCTCCTGATCTCTTTGTTCTTTTCTGGGTTCAGTTGAATTTCAGCTTATGGCTGCTCCCTGCGGCTTTCTTTCATCTGAATTTCATTCCGCTTATAAAGGAATCCAGTGATAGGATTAAGACCCATCCTGAATGAGGTAGGCCACACCTTAACTGAAGTAACCTCATCAAAAGGTCCTACTTACAATGGGTTCACACTCACAGGAATGGGTTACATTTAAGAACATGTTTTCCTGGGGTGCATACAGCTCCAAACCACCACACCCAGTCAAGAGCAAAAATCCATACATGCCTAGGCCTGCATAGGAACTTCAGTGCCAGTGTGGCCCAGTGTTGTTTGAATTTCTGTCATTCACATGCCAACCAACTTGATGAATTTTCGCCATGATGGTTTACTTGCTGTACTATTATTGATTCACTTTTTAAAAATTAAGTGCATTCCTTTGTGAAAGGATGCTTAAATCACTACAGTACATGGAAAAGTGGACACAGGCAATAAATAGGAGACAACTGTCAAAATGAATGGAATGAAAAAATAATGTTAAACTTCAGCTAGGATCTAGCATGTGTTTTCTTATTTTTGAGTATCACGTGTTCAAGGGGTATTAAAGAAATGCCATATCTGGGAATCAGATGTGGCTCAAGTGATTGGGCTCCCATCTACCACATGGGAGGTCCAGGGTTTGATTCCCAGGGCCTCCTGGTGAAAGGCAAGCTGGCCCGAGCGGCGTGCTGGTCCACGC
>JAQZBX010066312.1:0-16136 GCA_029593785.1 Cabassous unicinctus
TATAAAGGTCCTATCGCCACTCGTCTGTGAATACCAGGGAAGTTGCTCCAAACCTGCTCCAAACCTCCAATGTCCTTAAATCGATGCGCGAGGACGCAGTCACGGTTTTGCTGAAGTCCTGATGACGATGATGGCAGCTAACACCTCCTGTGGGGTTTCCATGAGCATAATGCCTTTCCCATCCTCACAGCAGTCCAGGAGTTAGTCGAGGGTCTGGAAGGTTCAATCCTTTGCCCCAGGTCCGATAGGTAGTAAGACGGAGAGTTGGGCACAATCTACAACATCTGACCCGGAATCTGGGTTCTGGCCCTGCACGCACTGCCTGGATGCCCTGGGATCCGACCCAGATACAGTCCTCCGGAGGCCCACTGGGCAGGGCCTCTGGTGCCACTGGCTCCTTCAGCACGTGGCCGTCACCGCCTATCCCTGCCAGCTGGCCCAGGACGCAGGCTGACTCGGGAGGAATGTAACCATGTGGCTTAACCACGTCAGCTGCAGGCGGCAACGTGTGGTCTTGGGTCAGGAAGAGTAGCCTCAAGGTATAAAATCAGAAAGCCTGTCAAAGACGAAGAGAAACAGAACAACAGGAGTCCAAGAACTGCTTCGCAGACATGCTTTTCTAGAAGGCAACAGAAAACGCTGTCATACCCAGGAGAAGTTCTTTTGGGGGTGAACTTAGAAACTGAGGCAGCTTGGTGCACCAGAAAGAAGAGATAGAATTCACGCGTTCGTGAGTTCAGCAGAAACTCGTGCATCCTGATAGACCATGTAATTAAGCCCAGCAGACCTCCTGCCTCCAAGCAGGAAGAGAAAGGCAAGTGCAGCAGCTTCCAGGGCTTCTGTCTGAACCTCTGCAAATCCTGGCAAGGCCTGAGAGCTTAGGGAGGGATCCGCCTGCCAAGGTTCATTAGTTGGGAAGTAGATGGGGCAAGAGGACCCCTGACCTGAAAAGCTGCCTGCAAGATTAAAGGAAATATAAAGGAATTTTTATGAAAAGATACCAGAAAGTTGAGGGAGTGTGAAAAAGAAGCTGCAAATGAGAAGTGCCATCAAAGGAATGGTGATTATACAGAGACCGGCACCAGAGGAAAAGAATGTGCTTTTAAAGGAATAGAGATTTTAATGGGGGAGAAAAAGGTGGCACATATGGAAGGAAAATCCGGCTAAACGAACTCCATGATTTTCCCACCAATTGCAGGGGTTGGGGTCATAGATGGACATTTTAGGAAATCCTTGGTATAATGAGATGCTATGGCAGGAGGCTGGGAAAACCCTTGAACTAAAGGCAAGTGTTTGCCACCATATTCCCAGGGGAATATAGCCAACAGCCAATTACCAGGGCTCCTACATTCTAGTCACCCTGGAACTCTGGCTGACTGTCAGCTTCCTCTATGTGAAGACGCGCAGGCATCTATGCGGCTGGTAAAGTGGGAGGAAAGTGGAAATCTTCTAGATCCCAAACGTATTACTCAGTTCACCACTTAATTTCTTTTAAACTATAATGGAAGTTTTGCTGCTGGAGGAAAACTGGACTGGGTGAGGAGTCTGCCCTCTACGTCAGGAATGTGTACGATGGTCTCTGCCTGTGAAGGAATTTACTGGGTTCCCCAAATCCCTGTGGGTAAGCTTCTAGAAGAATGTCTGCTTCGCGTGGCTAGTGAAATTGAGTCAGTCTGCACAGCTGCCTTTCTGCCCCTGAATTTTGAATTGATTCTGTATGAGTTTTAACTTTCAAGTTCAAAAAAGCTTGTGACCGTGCAAATGACTTGAGTGGCTTGTTGTGTTGGGGCAAGTTGCCAGTTTGCCTCAGCCATTTGCTTCTTGTTTCCATCTGCTTCATTTTTACCTGGAGGGGAACTGAAGGTCAATGGAGCGGAGGGTTTTCTTTGGATTATGAATTGTGTTGGGGATTGAATCTCATCCCTCTCAAGATACTTCAAGTCCCAGCCTTCAGCCCTGAGGTGTGAACTCATCTTCAAAGACCCTATTAAGAATCAGGGTGGGCCTTAATCCTGTATGGCTAGAGTCTTATAAGCAAAGGGAATTTGGACAGCGGAAAAGAAGGAACAGGAGATGGAAGGAGGCAGAAGGCCATGGGACGGAGGCACACGCCAGTAGCCCATGCGACGGAGGCACATGCTAGCACGCCACCACCAGGACGTTGCAGAGTCTTGGAGAAAGCGCCGCCCTGCCCATGCCTTGACTTTGGACTTGCAGCCTCCAAACCTGAGACAATACAGTGCTGTTGCTCGCACCGACCAGCCCGGGCGTTTGTCACGGCAGCCCTGGCAGACTAAGACAGCTCATTGTTCCTCTTGTCAGTTAGAGACCGTTGGCTTCAATAGAATAAAATGGGAAAGAGAATAGACTAGAGGAGAGAGAATCCAAAGATCCGTGTTCCAAACGTGCATTCTCTTCTGGCAAGCCACGCCACCCTGCTGCGCTCCTCCTCCACCGTGGGGACGCGGTAATGTGCACGTGAACGCGATCTGTAAATTTCCTTTACCAAAATGATCTTTTAGAAACCCAGGGTGGAGGTTTGTTCTATTTCTGAGCTTTTCTCTATCTGAAATGCTTAAAACTATATAACCAGATACTAGTTCCAGGCCTGTGTCTGAGAACCTCTGAATTCAGCATGTTGAATTTGGAAATTAGGAAACAAAACCCACACAAATAGCCATCTTATTTTACTTTATGGCGTCTTTGTCCGACATAACATCCTGTCCCGAATTATTATGCCTTCCTGATTGAGCAACACAAGCATCCTAATACTGAGCACTTTTAAAATATGCTGTAGCCTTCAGTAGAAAATAAGGCTATTTTTATAACTACTGATAGCAAAGTGTTCTCACAGCAACTGGTATTATTTTACTTGTTTTTACCCATTTTGTAATACAGCATTCATTTTTTTTGGAGCATGAAAGAAAGGAAAATAAAATAGAACATAACCTGGACTGCTCTTCTTCTAAAGCAATTTTTAAAAAAATCGTTTTGAACTTTCTCAGTCCCAAACCCTGAAAATGCTGTTATAAAATAAGGATATTATTTGAAATTGTGCAAAGAAGTCCAGGTTACAAAAATTAGTTAGCTAAGCATGCATACTAGCTTAAAAACATAGAGCTCAATAGCAGAAATCAGCTACTAGGAGGCTTGTAATCATTGTAGAAAAACAGTTGCCAAGGCCTAAAGACGTTCAAAGAAGTGGACAGAAGTCATCCGGAGCTATCCCAAAATGCAGCACTGCTGCCCCTCAGCCCACGCAGACGGCTGCTGCTTGAATAGAAGGCCTGCTTCCTCCTGAGGCTGGATGTGTCTCTGCAGGAAAGAAACCTTTCTTCTGTTGACTGAACCATCATTTGTTCTTTGCAACTTAAATTTTCTGCACTCAGTTCTCCTACCATCTCCCGCGTAACTCCTCTTTCTTCTCTGCACCCAGGCCTTCAAACACGGCCGCTTTCTCATGAATAAATGCCGAGTACTCAGGGTAGTGGCTTTCAGGTTTCTTTAGACTCGGCGCAGAGTAAAGCAACGTGCATTTATGTCTCAGCCCAGGACACACAGCTTAGGAAGATGTTCCAGGAAACCGTTCTCACACTTCATACAGGCACATTTTTTTCTGATATTTTCAATTGTTTCGTTAAAATTTTGCTGACCGAGGTCCCTCGAGTCACTCATGGCTCCCTAATGGCTCAGCTCCCCAGTTAAGGAGACCCCAATTAGGGAGACCCCAGTTAGGGAGACCCCAATTAGGGAGACCCCAGTTAGGGAGGCCCCAGTTGGGGAGACCCTGCTTCCAAAGTTAGATTCATGTGCCACCGGGGCCAGGCTGTGGTGCCAGCTGCGTGGCCCTGCAGGCTTAGGTGCTGCCGGGTGGGTATTAATATTTTGCAGATGGATTAGCGTCTATGTCAGTTGGCTTGAAGAAAGGAAAGTCCCCTCCAGCCAATCAGTTGAAGGCCCTAAGAGCAAGGACTGTGGTTTCCAGAAGAAAAAAAATTCTGCTTTAGGACTACAGCATAATAAATTCCTGCCTGTTTCCAGCCTGCTGACCTCCCCAGTAAGTTTCACACCTGCCAGTCTCGGTAACCCATGAGCCAGTTATTTAAAATGGATCTCTTTACATAACACACACACACACACACACATAAATCCAGTCCTGTTACTCTGGAGATCACTGGCTGACAGATACTTAGCCTCAGGCATCTTCGTCTTATTCCCAGGGCCGGGACCCCTGGAGCCCTGGCCAGGGTGCTAGAGCTTTGGGCCTTAAAGCTGGAGTCTGTGCCCATTCCCAGGGTGCATTTGACCTGACAAAGGGAGATCAATGATTTTCATTTGACCCATAGCTTAGACGTCTTCGTGGGCACGGGTGCACCCGTAAGCATGTGGAAACCCGGGGCTGGGGTGGGGCAGACGCTGCCAGAGGCAGATTGAAGCTCGAAGCGGCAGGCGGACTTCTGGACTTGTGCTCCGGGGTGGTAGTTATACTCCTAGGAACTCTCAGGGTAGAATGGATACACCCCCTCCTCAGGGACATCATCCCCCAGCTCCCACTCCAGGGGCGTGAGCACTGCCCTGGGATGGGAGCCAGGCCAGGGCTCAGGGGCCAGGACTGCCTACAAGGTCCGAGTTGGAGCCAGCTTTGGATGTGGGCCGGGAGTGGGAGCTCTGGCCCTAGAAGTCCACAGCAGGAAACAGCTGGATCTCCTGGTTGGTGCGGCATTGCTTGGTGAGCCTCTCAGCGTGGACTGCTGCCTGCAATCAGTGCACACTTAATGAAGCCGACACAAATTAATAGCAGAGATGCAAACGCTGAGTCAGCAGAAACCAAAGCCGTGAAGAAGGAGGAAACCGCTTTTTTTTAAATTTTAAAATTTTTAATTTTTAAGAAGATACTTAGATTACATAAATGTTACCCAAAAATGATAGGGATTCCCATGTTCCCCACCTCCCACTCTTCCCAGAACTTCCCACATAAACATCCTTCATTAGTGTGGCTCATCACCTGCAATGGAGATACACATTCTGGGGCTCTGCCACTAAGCCTGGACCATAGTTCACATTGTAGACCACATCTCTCCCACACAGTTCTGCATGGTATATGCTGATGTAAAATGACCTATATCTGTCGCTGCAATGAAACTGTGCTTTTTAAGAAATTGAAGAGTTGCTTTCATTGGAAATGGCTTTAGGAGTGGCAAGTATTATGCAGAGAGAGTAATTATGTTTAAAATCCATAGTTGAAAATCAAACCTAAGTCACTTAGGAAGATTTTTACACAGCATTTGAATTATATAATATTTCAATATGTCATATGAGTTGTATGGGACATGCTATTAACATCAAAATGGAACAATGATGCAAAAATGAAATTAGCTTGAACCTGTTGTAAAGCAGAGGAATATTTCTGATTTTTTATGTGTTAGGCTAAAAAGGCAGGGAAGATACTACAGCATTTGGGAGCTCGAGGGGGTCTTAACTATTATCTCCTTCGTCCCTTTTGGCAGTTAAGGAAGCACAAATCATTGTTGGAAAGAGATAGGAAGAAACAAATCAACCCCAGCAAAGGCAGCTATCGAGGGCCAAGCCGACACAGAATCAGTCCCACTTTTCCAAGCTGTCTGGAGATGATCATTTCTTCTTCATATAACCTTCAGTTTTTAACCACTTCACTGTTCTTTATTTTTTTTATTTATTTTTTTTATTATTTATTTATCCCCCCCTTGCCGCTTGTGCTGCTGTGTCCATTCGCTGCGTGTCTTCTCTGTGTCTGCCTATCTCCCCCTTGCTGTGAGGTCTTGCCGCATCAGCCCACGGTGCCGCGCAAGCCGGCCTGCCCTCACAAGGAGGTGCCCGGAGCGAACCCGGGGCCTCTCATATGGTAAACGGGTGCTCTATCCATTGCGCCACACCCACTTCCTTCACTGTTCTTTAAATAGCTTACGTGGAGGTGGGCTGACCATACATCCTTGTTTACCTGGCACGATCCCAGGTACACTCATCCAGGTTAGTGTTTGACCCAATTCTTCAAAACAAAGTTTTTTGTTGTTAAAAATAACTCTAATAATATTTTTAGTTATATTTAATTATCTGATTATTCATAGTTGCGTTAAAATAAGGCTGTAAGGGTGCATAAATCTTCACTCTATCCTTTTGGCTTCTACCATGGTCTCATCCAAAATTATGTTAAATGCAGGGGTGAAGTGTTCTCAGTGTAGTAACCTTAATATATTGTGAAATCAGAAAGACCACCAGCAGTAACCCAGCTCTCTTTTTTGGAGCCTTTCTAGATTCAAGGCAACTGACATCTCCCTTTCAAAGAAAGTCTACAGAACACCCAATGGTAAAACCAAGAGCTCTCACACACAGACAGGGGCAGTGAACCCCTTCCCATTTCAGGTAATGGTAGGAGAAGCATTTGCTGCTGCTACCCCATGGCTCCTTGGCGTACTCAGTCTGGCCTTCAAGATGCATAAAATCCTGAGGCTGCCAATGTGTGGAGCCAGTGGGAAATGGGAAATGAAAGGTTATTGCTGAGGACTGAGTCATGTCCCCCATAATGATGTGGTCAAGCTTAATGTGGGTTCCTGTTGGTGTGAACCCATTTGTAAGGAGGCCCTTCGAAGATGCTGTTAGTTAAAATGTGGATGCATTTGTGAATGGGATCTTTGAAGATCTCATTTAGATAAAACCAAACTGAGTTAGGGTGGGCCACCATGTGTGTGACTGAAAACCTTATAAAGAGAGGAAAGTTTTAGTCAGAGAAGCCAGAAGATGCCACAAGTCAGAAGTCAGAGGAAACCAGAAGAAGAGAGAGCTAGAGCTAGAGGGGAGGGGAGGGGGAGAGGGAGAGAGAGAGGGAGAGAGAGAGAGATGCCATGTGACGGAAGACTGACAGTGTAGAATGCTGCTGACTGCAGGGGAAAGCACAGCCCACTGACAACTCGATCTTCTAGTCTCCAAACTTGGAGACAGTAAATTCCTGTTGTTTAAGCCAAACTGTGTCATAGCAGCTCTGGCCAGCTAAGACGGTGCTATGCAGAGGCTGAGCAGTCCTGCCACGGGGAGGTTAGGGAGAGATCTGAATAGTTTTGCTGCAGGAACTGTCATTTAAATAAATCTGCAACTATTTATTTCTCTTATTGTTTGGTAATGTAAAAGAAATTTTGCAATAAACCCACCCACAGCGATAAGCTAAAAAAACAGATGGGAATGTTTAATGAGAATTTAATGAATGCTGACTTTTCATGTTCTCAGTGAGGTTGATGATGTGTGTGACCTGCATTATGACTGACCATGTGGAGTAATAGTGTCATTGGAGGCACATGGAAACCAGAAGACACAATCTGATGAGGAAGCACCAGTATCTCTCTCAAAATTAATAGTTACTTGGAGAAGGTTTGCCCTTATAAGGCAAGGTATCACAGGCTCTGTAGAACATTGTTTATCACTCTGAGAATCATAAATTTTCATTGAGATGGAATGGCTCTTGTAAATTATTTTGCTCATGCCTCAGGAATAAAGGTCACACTCTCAAGGGAGAGCTGTGCCCTGGGACTAAGGACATGATGAAGGAGACACACCCTAACAAACAGTGAAGTCAAACAACAAAAATTGAAAAGTTTAGCTAGCAATTTAACTGTCTGCCAGAATAAAATTCAATGTCATTTGAAGGAAGACAACATAATCCAGTCTCCCTACAGTAAATCATCCACAAGCTCCAGCAGTCAAAGAGGCAGGGAAATCTGACTCATGTTCAAGAAAAAAAAGCAGTCACTAAAACAGACCCCAAGATGACTTAGATGTTGTAATTAGTGTATAAAGACTTTAAAACTGCTCTTACAAATCCATTAAAAGACTTAAAGGAAAATATGGATGGGGTGTATGAATAGATAAGAACTCTTTTTGTATCTCTTAATTTCTTAAAAAAACAAAAACAAAATCTGCTAAGAATGGACAAATAATAGCACTGTATTGTGAGATTTGTAACAAAAGTAAAATATATAGTGGTGTGCTGTTAAATACTTAATATCTGACTCCTGTTGGGGAGTGGGGGAGCATGTGCTGATTTATAACACTTGCTAATTTACATGATGCAAATATTCCCACCTTGACTGATTTCAAGCTCCCAATGTTATGTCAATCAGGTCACAAAATTTCTGGAAGCTGGTATAAGTCAGCTCCAGCATACTACTGAAAATATATAAAACTAGTAAATGATGAAGGGGAAAACAGAATCATACTGTTTTAAGATTTTTACATTTTACAGAGAGTGGCACGATATTAAGTCAAAGTAATACCCAAATATATGTTTCTATAAGAAATTTACAACTATAAAGACATAAATAATTTAAAAGTAAAAAGATAGAAAAATACATCATATGAAGAATAAGCCTAATTAAGTTGGTATGATTAAATTAATATCTGATAAAACAGGCTTCAAGATAAGGATATTATCAGAGATACAGAGAGATGTTTCATAATGATAAAATGTCAATTCATAAGGAAGACATTTTAATGCTAAATATTTATGCACCTGTAATTTGTTGTAAGATTTTAATCAAAGTACTCAATCGATGGAGCATCAAAAAAACTTGAGTTGTGGTGACTTTAGCTGATCCTCATTATTGAAAAGAAAGCTTGCAAAGAGAAATATATAATTATGTAACTGTTCTTTGTAATATCTTGATTTGTGGCAAGACTTTTGATGGAGCTTCTATTTTTAATGGTATGGTTATATTCTTTATAAGAATGAAATGAAATTTAGAAGGTCCAAGATTATGCAGCAACTAAATTTTGCAAAATACTCAAAAGGATAAAAAAAAGACCCAATTTATTTGAAAAGTTTTATCTTAAATAATTTTTAAAGAAAAGTGCTTAAAAAGAGACAGAAAGTCACTGTATTAGCTTTCCTGAGCTGCTATCACAGATCCCACATGAAGGGTTGCCTAAAACAATGGAAAATTATTCTTTCATGGTTTTAAGGCCAGGAAAGCCCAGAATCCAGGTGTCAGGAAGGTGGTGCTTTCTCCCCAAAATCTGTAACATTCTTGTGCTTTGGCTGCCAGCTATCCTTGGGTTCCTTGGCTTGTATCTCTGCCCCACGTCACGTAGTGATGCTCTCTCTTTTCTCTTCTGGTTTCATTGCCTCCTGGCTCCTGGCTCCTCCCTGTGGCTCTCTCTGGCTAGGTCTGAATTTCTTCTGCTTCTAAAGGACCCCTGTAGTCTCGACTAAGACCCACCCTCCTTTACTTGGGACACACCTTTCCTAAAATCACATCTTCAAGAGATCCTATTTATAATGGGTTCATACACACAGGAATGTGTATTAAGGTTAAGAACATGTCTAAATTGGGGTGCATAATTCAGTATACACAGCTAGTATTTAGGAAAATGTTGAGGGTTCAACATTTACATGTTTCTTTAGGAATAAAATAGGAATGAGAATATCTTTTTATCTAGTAGTTTATTCTGTGTTTGTCAAGTACTTTAGCACCTACAAAATAGAGTTATTTGAAGTATAAACCATTTCAAATTTCTTAACCATGAATATAACTTTGAAGAAAGTATAGGAAATCTTATAAACAAATAAAAATAAAAGAACATAGAAATGCATTCTTCAGAAAATTGCCAGTGAACAGTATTTGACACAGATATGTTGAAGAAACTGATTATGCTTATTAATACATTAAAATAAGTGGTATAGAGATTGAAATTTTTTTATAATGGATGTAGATATAAGTTATTTGTGCTTTTAAGAAATAATTTTAGTTTTTAAAAATAGTTTTTGAATAGACTATTTTTATATGTCCAATATGAATATTTATCAATCTATAAAAATATCCTGAGATATTATTTTAGTGTTTTCTTTCAGTCAAAGTTTTTGGTTTGGATGATAAATTATAGGGTCCCTCTACTCAGGGGGCAAAATCGATCTACAGTCAAATGATTTACAGATGTTTCTTCGTTACCTATTGCATGCCTGTTATATTTAAAAAGTAAATAAATCATCGGTGTCCTCAGTGAGTTCTCCATTTGAGGAGGGTTTACTCATTAGCGCAGGTGAAACAACTAGAGAGCAATGCAAGTGCACAGCACACAGTGTATTGTGAATAACCTAAGGTGACTAAATTTGTTGCTTTAGCAGCATGAATAAAAAGTGGTGGCCCCTAGTTAAGGCTGACAGTCAATGGCCATTTGGTTATCTCCTCTGATTTCTCGGCTACGTATCATCTTTCTCTACCTTTATAACTGAACATTTAACAAAAAGAAGCAAACAGAACAGTGGAGACCAAAGGGCTGAACAAAAGCAAGGCACCCATTTTGTGAGCCTCACTCCACAAAGGAATAAACCAGGAGCGTCCTCAAAGAAGACCTGTCCACACCACATGGCAGCAATGCTGCGTGAGGTGGTGACGAGGGGCTCCCATCCTGCTGGCTGCACGTGCGAAATCTCGGTCTGTCCTTGCGATGGAGAGGAGATGTTCTGTCATTCAAACTAGTGGCACCAAATGAGCTTCCTTCCGTCATCAACCTCCTATGGTCCAAGTGGACTCATCCTAGAGTACAATTACCATGCCATTCTATTTGCGTAGAGACCACTAATTTTCTCATTTGGTCTTGGCAGAGTGGGTGCTCATGCTGAATGTTCTAACTCTAAGTCCAGTGCTGTCCACTTGGTCTTTGGGCTCATTGTCTTCTCCCTGGTCTCTCCACCCCACACCTCAGGCTCTGAGGCCCCAGCTTTAGATCCTTGAGGAGTTGCATTTGTTCTGAGCACAGTGAATAGGGCCACTCATGGCTCATATTAAAGAGAGCTCGGACTTTGGAGCCAGAGGCTGGTTTCTTCACCTGTGAAGTGGGTAATAACAGGACTCAAAAATAGTCCGTGACCATGAAAGAGTCAATCCATGACCAGCGTCTGACAGATTGTGGGGACTGGAACTGTTGGCTATCACTGCCAGACATCCCAACACGATGCCCCCCATATTTACTGAGCCCCATCTGGGGCCAGACCCTCTGTCAGACCAGGTCCTGGTTGCTACACCCGCAAACTGCCTTGGTTCCTTCCCTGCTCGGCTCACAGCCCAGTGGTGGAGACGGACTCGGAATCCCATGAGGTGCCAAGACACACGCAGGCAGAGAGGGGAGGCCCTCGAGCGTCCGTCTCCTGTGTTTTTTCTTGGACGGCTTTCCTGAGGAGCATCCGGCACCCAGGAAGCTGCCTGTACTTGAAGGCCACGCCGTGATCAGTTTTGGCGGACCATTGCCACAATCAAGATAACGAGCATATCCACAATCCCCGAAGTTTCCTCGTGCCCCTTGGTACTGCAGGAGACAAAAACCTACAACGTGATGAGCATGTGGAAAGTTACCAGAAAAGAACTGAAAAGGAAAGACAGGAGAGGACACCATTTTCTGATTTTGCTCATCTCCCTGTTGAGAAGTAAGAACTTTTATTTTTATTTATTTTTTACTACTTTGCCTTTTTAAAGGAAATGTTCACAAGGTAAGAAATTAAATAACAAGGATAACTAAGGTTTCTTTGCTGAACTATCTAGAAATCACTGATAGCTGAAACACAGAAGTGAAATAAAAATCAATTTAAGGGCGCCTATTTAAAGTCCCCTAACTGATGACTGGAATTCATTTACTTTTTTGTCATTCTCCTCAGTTCTGCAGCCGACATGCTGTAAGGTGCAGCAGGGAGAGGCAAAAAAGAGGCTGTGATGAAGGGAAAGTCCTGTTTGTGCAGTACAAAAAGCACGTGCCTGTCACAATTGGTGATTGTGAATACACATCCCCAAATCAATAAACTCAGAGAAAATTCAGCATAATTCCTGAAAGCAGTTTTGAAAAGAGAGTAAAGAGCGAGAGGAAGAGACCCCTCCCCCTGCAAGGAGAAAAAGAAACTAAACAAAACCATGCAAAAATGAGTGAAAAACTAGGTGTCAGGAAAAGTATTGAGTGTTGGGAAGAATGCCTCAGACAGCAGGAAAAAATTAGATAAACCAGCAGCTGAATGGTAGATTTACAACACTCGGCTGTTTGCACATTCTTAACTGATGAAGCAAATTCCATCAAGTCCTTCAAATAGTTTACAACTTACAGATGCAAGCCCAATAGTCTATGGTTTGGTAAATTTAAGTTAAATGACACGTAGACTTGTATTTGATGAAAAGATCAATTCTGTAGCTCAGGAGGAAAGTCACTGAGGCAGTTCTCAGTATAGACGGCAGGAGCGAAAGAGAAAAACAAACGGCGGTAGGTTTTCTGAGATGGTGGCTTATTGATGTTTTCTACGTGAAGCCAAGTTTTCTTTTTCCACTCAATACACTGGTTGCGTGTATGGGGTGGCAGTTCCTTTCTAGAGCCCTCTATAAACGTTCTAGGTAGGGAGATTCAGCTACAGAAGCTGCGGGTCTGAGCAGATGTAGCATTTGTGGAAAGGATCTTGAAGGATAGTATAAGTCTAACACCACCGCGCCTGGGAGCCTGGACAGATGGCTGCAAAGGGTAAATGAGTGGATGCAATGAATTAATGGTTCTCCCAGGTAACGTCTTACCTGTAACCATGAACTCTGATAGGCTCTTACAAAGGAGTTTGCATCTTTCCTGTTCTGGAAGCAGAGGCTTACCAAAGTCCCAAGGCACTGATATTTGAGGTTGGCAGTCATTCTAATATATTTGTGGATTCTAAAGGTGTTTTTTTTTTTAATTACAAGAGTCTCAGTGCTAAATCTCGCTCTCTTAGACTCCCCGTTTTGTCTTACGTGCTGGGAGGACATTGAAAATCGGCAGAGTTTTCTTGCTGACAAATCCTGAGGTTTAATCCCAAGGACTCTTTTTTTCCTTACTTTCCAGACCAAAGTTAAGTTTGCAGACTCTTCTAAATCCAGCTCAAAGGGTGGCCCTTTATGACTGGCTTCCTTTTCAGTACATTTTAAATTTATGTCTAATGTCCAAAGAGGACGGCATTTTTATTTTTTGAAAGGAAGTGGATAAAAACGGAATGGGGAACTCCTTGAGCTCTGTGCTACAGCCAGCAGTAATCGCTGCGACAACGGGCTCACCTGGGCCTTACTAAACACTTGTTAAACTGGATTGGACCCAACGGAGGTAAATGTTTGGTAATTAGCATTTCACTTTGATGTCCATTCTGTTTCTGTGAATTTTGTTTTCACACCCATCTCTCTGCCAAGGAGGATGACACCCAAGGCTTAGGGTCGCGTTCTCTTCCCTGAGGCCCCAAGCCTATTATCCCAGCAGGAAGTATCGCTCATTTGTACCAACTTATGAAGCTCATCTGTGGTCTCAGCCCTTTCCAAAAATGTGACTCGTCCAGCACCTTCTGCCATGTTGCAAAAGCTCTTTGACTCCAGTTTTGAGCATCAAATACCTTTGCTTTGAAACCTCCCGGCTGCTGTGTGGCCCGTCGGAAGCCACAGCTGTGGCTTGCTTGCACAACATCTGGGAATACATGGTAGGGAAACACCGTTTACTGCCTTCTCCTTGTGCTTAATTGGCTGGCATGGGAGCCAGGCAGCGCAGGAAGAATCTGGAGGATTTGTGTCTTCTGGCATTGCTCGCGGCCATGGGCAGAATTGGTGGCAGTACAATTTCCCCTTGTTTCACGAGGACAGTCTGTCATATTTGTGTCCATTTTCAGGATTTTCAGGGGAGTTTAAAAACAGCTCTTGCTGATTTTTGCACGTGCTGTCTTATGCGTCTCTGCAAGACCTGAATGGCGCTTCAGAAGACATAAGACGGAGAGGCGTTCAAAGTGGGCTGCGGTGGGTAAAGGATTTGTCTGTGCTCTTTTCAGCAGCACACAGCTACTTGCTAAGCCACTGGAGACCACAGCGAACACTTCCTTTTCACAAGGTAGCGAAATTCCAATGTATTGCCGCACATCATTTATTATTATTTTCTTCCAAATTCATACCAACACTTGTCACACTGTGTCCTGGCTGATGCACACTGCGTACTACCTACTTCTCCAAGACTTTGAGCGGAGACTCTAGTTAGGAAACATTCCCATTTAAGACTTAAAAATGTAATTCAGTTGTTAATTCTGGAAAAGCCGCCGAGCACTCAACTTTCCTGCTTAAGTTTCTGCTTTCTGCTCGTTTGCTGCGGGGTCTGGGCTTGCCCAAGGGATAACCGGTGGGGATGGGAGCAGAGGCTGGAGGAAATCTTGGCAGCCTTCCATTCTGTCGGTGCCTCCTGGTTTTCAGTGATGTCACTTCCCAGAACATCAGAGCACACCCGTGTTCAAATATAAATACATTTACCTCAAAGCTAAATATAAATTTCAAAACACTCTGCTTTTGTTGTGAAAAATGGTGTCACTGCTCCCTTTCAACACATCGTGATGTGGGAATCAAAGGCTCTCTCTGCTCTTCAATTGTTCATCTTATTTAGGAAGGCCAGACTTCGCAAAGACAGATGCAGGCTGCCCAGTGAAATTTGAATTTCAGATACACAGAGAAAAAAGTTTGAGTTGAAGAATGTTCCACGCAATACTCGGACAACTGCTGCCTGAAACATGCTTTAAACTCAAACACTTTGGTGTTCTATGAGATCCTACTGAGGTGTGCGTAAGCATTACCTCTGGGATGACCTCCTGACTCTCTTAGCCACGTGAACTCATTTTTCTTTACCTTTTCCCCCTTTTATTCAAGGTCTTTTTCCAACCGTGTTGCCCGTTGGCACTTGGTATTAATCCCTCGTTGCCAGGGA
Organism: Cabassous unicinctus; assembly: GCA_029593785.1. NCBI lineage: Eukaryota > Metazoa > Chordata > Mammalia > Cingulata > Chlamyphoridae > Cabassous > Cabassous unicinctus. Next base: position 14,743 of record JAQZBX010066312.1, read on the forward strand.
TTCATTGTATATCTGAAACTCAAATTTAACGGTGTTTTTCTGGCAATCCTAATTTCCAGGTAACTAAGCAATCCAATCAAAGCTAGTCTCTCACAATTTCAGGATGATTAGCACCTGCAAATAGAGGGCGAGACCTTTAAAAACAGGCACAAACGATCCAACGTCTTAGCTGCAGCAGGTTGCACCTCTAACCCTCTAACTCGAGTCATTAGCACAGACGTTTGGCCGCTGCCTGGGCCAGCTTCTGTTACTGGATTCAGGTGGGGGTAAGGAGGACATTTACAGTTTTTATCTCAGCGTTCCCATCCGAGTCAAGGAAAATAAACATGTACAGCCAAGGAACAGGGCTGAAAGCAGACAGGTTCTCTCCACTTGGGCAAATGTAAATTGCAAAATCGAGTCTGTGGTGTGAAATTCTGGAACGTGGCTCCTGCCATTTGGTTTTCCCCAGGCGGGGTATTTTATATCTTTATTGTGCAGCTGTGTGAGGGTTATGTTACCTCACAGTGTTTTGAAAATGTACTGTCAGGGCCACTCTGAGGTATAAATTTGTCTACCAAATTGGTCAAATTACTAAATTATTCTCCCGATTCCAATACTCAGCTCTATTTTGAGTCACTCGTTAGAACAACTCAACCATTATTTTTGAAGTTGCCACTGTTAAGTGTCAGTACCTGAGGCCTTGAGGGCTGTACCTGCTACCCAAACACAGCCTAAGTTAGAGCAGAGACAGTCAGCCCTGCCCTTCTGGTAGCTGCAGCCTGGGCTCATGGCGCCATCTGCTGGCAGGGCTTCTGGGGAGCTGCAGGGAAATCAAACCATCCTTGTAACACCTCTGGGACTGGGCTTGGCTTTTAACATCTGTGTAATGAGGCAGTCTTTTGCAAGGTTGTTCATGTGGAGACTTTCCCAAAAGCAATAAAAATGTTTTTGCAAGTTTAATTCCAATTCAGAGTAAGACAATTTTTTTTGCCTTTCAAATTGAAACGTCTTCTCTCAGAAAAGCCTGAGGAAGCTCAACAACTCTTCCTGTGGACCTTCGGTTTGCTCACAGGGCACATTGGCGTTGGCTGCTTTGATCTCCATGTTTGCTTGGCAAGGATGGGTGGTAATTCTGAGTCTACAGTCGTTCCTCTCTGGGCTGCCCCCGATGGGACCAGATTTTCTTGGAGACAGGTAGGAGGTGATTGTTATACCCCCTTCCAGCCCTCACTCATTCCCCATCAACTAATGAACCGTGCTCCAGCTCCCTCACCCGACTTTATGGCCTTCACAGATGCTGGGCCATGCTGGCCTTTCAGACAAGACAACCCTGCAGGTGAGGATTGCTGTGAACATTGGCATGTGTGGACTCTGCCTTAGTTTCTGGAGGCTTCTATAACAAAGAACTACAA
>JAQZBX010066313.1:0-16135 GCA_029593785.1 Cabassous unicinctus
TGAGAGCAACGGGTCCATCACCCGGAAGCTGGACTGCTACCTGCAGGTGCTATAACCACACTTTTGACTGAAAGGCTAACCGGCAAGCTCTAGAGTACAGCCTGCCTTCAAAAGTAAAGAGAGCTGTGAACACTGATAAACTTTGTGGTGAGAACATGGCATGACGACAGGCGAGAAAACTGGCTTCTCCACTGGCATGCTCTTGTGTACAGCTGGGCTTTCATTCCAGGTACGTTTACAGAAGTTCGCTTGAGGCGGTATTGGGAATTATTCCCACTTAAGAATGCCTTTCCCTCGGATAAATAAACAAAAGACTAATGGAGCACAAATCATCTGCCATTGATACCAACGACCAGTTAAAAAGGAACAGTGATGTCCATCAGGGAGGTCTGTCTTCATGCCCATTTTTCATTCCATTAAAAAAAATGTTTCCTCAATTAAAATATGTTCAAAGACTGAATAAAAAAAGTTAAAAAAAAAAAAGTAAATAAAAACACACCAGGTAAAAAGGAAGAAAGTCCCCTGGATGACCGTAGAGGCAAATTTCAAGATAAATTGTGCTAGGGCAGCGACAGACGGCACTGACAGCAATTCCTGCCACGTGTATAAATTCCTCTATCCTCACACAACCCCGCCAGGGCGGGTCTATGAGCACACCTGCCCCCGCTTTTCAAATGAGGAAACAGACTCAGAGAGGAGGGGCGGCTCGTCCCAGGGCCCCTGAGAGTGAGGGGCAGAGCTGGCACCCACTAAGGCCCCTACGAGCGAGGGGGGGCAAGTTAACACAACGGAAGGGAAGACACCAAACGGAGACATGAAGCATGACCCAAAGCACCCCCTCCACCAGCCAAAACTTTTTTTTTTTTTTTTGCTTTCTGTTATTATCGTAGGCCAAAAAGGTAGCGAATGGAAAAGCTACGGGTCTGTTTCGCTGCAAGTACCTGAAGGCAACCCGCTACCTATGATGAGTCTTGCCTGTCGCATTGACATTTACTGATAACCCCAGCCTGCTGTTTGTCTGATGACAACGTGCCACCCATATATCAGTATAACTAGTGAAATCCCTATTTGTAACGTGAAGTTCTTGAAAACGGAAGATCCAAATGAAAAGTAAATTTAGTTGTGGCAATACCCAGGGTTCAAGGTACACAGAGATGATGACTTAACTGTAAATTTCTGCCATCCTAGTTAATAGTTTTCACAGAAGTTCTTCCCCAAATTCAAGAAATCGTCAGGATTGGGTGTTACAGTTGACACCCAAGGCCTGATTAGGAAAGAAACTGGGCCTGTGGAGCACCCAGCGGCTATCAGAATGTATCGATCAGAAGCGTCGCACTGAGGTTAGAACGGTAATGCCGAGCAGCGGTCAAGGGCAACAGAATACAGTTCTGATGAGCCATACCTAGCTCCTTCTGTATGTTGTCAGGGACTCCTGTAATAGTCTTTCTCCTTTTGACTTTCTTCGGTCGTCTTACCAGAGTGTCTGTGTAAATTAGAGACCGCCGAAGGCTGGCCTGGCGATCGAAATTCTCCCCTAATGGAGAGTAGTGGAACAAGCAAAGCAATGTTACTTTCAAGCAAGCTGACACCATGCACTTTCTTCCAGAAGCTTGATGTAAAATGATAAGAAGGTATTAATAATGATGTTAGCCAGTCACATGATGATGAATGCCGAAGGGCAAAAAAGAAAGGAAAGCACATTATCATCATAAGGCTGTTTACCAGTGCTACGTGTGTGTCCTTCCAAAGGAGGAACCTTGGTCTGAATTTCAAATGAGTCGGGGTAGCAAGTGCAATTTTCCTAATGATACACTGGAAGGGTGATTTTGTGCTATTTAAAAACCGGATCATTCCGGAAGAGTTCCACACAGGTCCGATCACCAGAATCACTCTTACGTCAGCATCTCTGCTGTGATAGCGTCAGATGTGTTTTGTTCATCTGGCCATCCGTACTGAGCCTGATAGATAGTCTTGTCCTAAGTGATGGACAAATGCCTCAATCAAGAGCTCTTAGATGAGGAGCTTTTCCTTTCAGTCAAGGAAGCTGACAATTTGGATAACTGTAGTCATTTTTATGATATGAAAACCATCTATAATGGAAAATAAAGAGCCTTATAATGATAAAATACCTTCATCACAATGAGTCCCATTAGCACACTGCTGTTAAAGCTCAACGGCTTCTCTCTGCCCAGGATCCCTGCTTAGAGTTGATCTTAATTCAGACATTTTGGGTGATGTCGCCATCATCCCTGGGACAGCAAGTCCACAGGATGTTTTTCTTTCTGGAGTGCAAGCTTCTGTGATTAACACACCACGTGAAACCATGAAATAAGTAAAAGTTTCTAATAGTCTCAGGTGCACATCAGCTTTAAATTACTTGCCAGTGTAACTCACAAAGGGTTTAAGCATTGATCTTTTCAATGGTCAGATTATTCTCCTCAAAGAGATAAAAAACAACATATATACGCATGAATCACATACTTTTGTCATTCTTACATAGCAAGAAAAGCAAACAAACGTGCACTCTTTCTAGCCACATTGGCAGGCATTGAAAGTGGGTGTGCTGCGGCTGCGGCAGCTTCCGTTTTAATCGGAATAAATTGCAATAGAACCTCATCTAGTCAAAACTGAGGAGGAAAGATCAGAATGGTCCGTACACATTCCCCTGCCAGAACAGTCTTAAATGAACGCTTAGAAACTTGCAAACGCTGGCAGGTGTGTTCCTAATGGAAAAGAGGAGGAATGACTGAGAGGAGACCCCGAAGCACCGGGAGGCGCCATCGCTGGGATGAAGGGGCCACCAGGTGGCGGAGCAGACATGCTGCCCGCAAGGGGCAAATCACCACTCCAGTGCATGGCCCATTCGTTCTCCGAGTAAAGGAGAAAACATCTCCCCTTGTCAAAGACATTTCAGGAGGGGCAAAACATTATCAACAAGTTGCCTTTAGTCTTCAGCTTTGGTTCCTAAACCAAAACAAAAGATTAAAAGCAGCCAAGCGACAAGGGTATTAAGAAGCAAGTGGTAAGAGGGTCCACGAAAGGGACCGAGGGTCCTCTCTTGCATATGACCGCAGTGGACTGTGCTCCTGCTGGGCTCTCCATTTCTCAAGGGAAGGGAATCATGTTATGATCCACGTATCTTAGAGTCCCCTCTGGAACTCGGCTCAATGACCAGAGCAAAGTAGTTATTCAATAAATATCTGTTGAATCAAGAGGAATAAAATCCCTCCTTTTCACTGAAAAATGGCATCCCTAGTCATGAGTACTATTTAGAAATAAACATAGCTGGCTCAAACATCAGTACAAAGCCAGTGTGTAAAAATTGTTTAAGGATGTTTGCCTGCTATATTTATCTTCCACATGGCAGATTAGAGAACAAACTTTTATGTACAAACATTTTATTGTATATGTGTTTTTCTCCTCAACCCTTAGGATACACTGAGTCCCATAGGACTATAACTCAAGGGATTAAATCCATTTTCAAGCGGGCAGCTCACTGCGTGGATGTTCCATCTATGTCTGTCGGGTTTCGCTCCGACTGTGACATAACATATTTATTGGCATTGTTTCCTGCTGAATCTTACTGAAAATCAAACTAGAGGGTTGATGCCCACCCCAAATAAATAAGCACATGGTAAATCCTTACAGGAAACTACCTTTTAATCTCAAAAATCTTCTAGGGCTTTAAAAATGTCTCATTTAAAGAGCGGAAAGCTGTATAACCTCCGTCAGTTCAACCTGCAAAACGGACATTTTTATATGTGATCCTTCTTTATATCAGAATTATTAGATAAACAAATCCCTTTAAGAAATATCTGTGTGTTTGGCTGCAAATACATAGATGCAGAAAATATGTAACTGGATATTATATATAATTTCAATATTTCTGCAAAATGTGAATCACTCCATTAAAAGTAAGTTGCACTTTGACAAAGAAGTTGCCCCTTCTTGACTGTTGTTTACTTTCCCCTGTAAAGCATCTCAAAGGCCTCCTGGGGAGCCACCTAATGTGGATCCATCTGTTTCAAGTAATTCATAGCTAGTGAGTCATCAAACAGGAGCGAATTAAAGCTCAAAGAAGAGGCACCCTCTTCTGTTGTGACAATGTATATTACTGCAGATAATCCTTTATTCTTGAAACTCTAGTTACTCTATTTTAAATCTCCTCATCTTACGATAATGCATTTTATTCTAATTCCATTAAGTGTTGCCACATTTCATAGCACAATCTTCTCATCTTGCAATATGATCCTTGAGGCATTTAATCATACATAATGTAATTACATTTCTGCTGCATTCAATCGATCAAATAACATAATTTAATTTTCTCACAGGAAATATGTGCCCATGTATTTAACCTAGCAATAAAAATTATACTTTGTTCTGTGACACAGCTACACACAATATTTAAAACTGTGATCTAAGTGTATGAAAAACACATTCAGAAAGATCAACAAAATTATTTGCAAAGAAAATGGATTAAAATGCCATCTGTTCCTAGAAGGGTTAAGTAAAACAAATGTGGAAAATGCACGTGGAATTTAAAATAACCCATGCACTCACTTGTTACATTTCTATGGAATTCAAAATGGAGCTTCAAATGTAATTTTTAACCATCCTGTAAGGTTTCTTAAGAACCTTATAACCAGCAGAATGTTATCTGTGCCTTACATGTTCTCCAGCACTGTGGCAGAAAGCTCTCTAGCAGCAGCCAGCAGCTGCAGCCTCCAAGACACAGCGAGAATTCGTAGCTTTCATCCTAGTTTCGGGTCACCTGATTTTTCAGGTTCTAAACCTATGGGCCGTCCTTTGTATGGACTGGTCGCGAGCGAGGACTACCAGTAACCTCTAACTCTTAGCACACATTCTAATTGTGGAAGCTGCCAACACTTCTGTACTCTGCACAGGGCCCTAACCACTCACCTAAGCTCTTTGCTGGCTAGAGAGGTGATAAGTAGGAACATTTTGCTATCTTCTAAGTCGTCAAAAATCATCTTGGAGGTTTGTATACTTTGTTATTTCTCACCCGAATTACCACAGATGATCAAGGCTAGAGCCTGATTCCTAAAGAACCTGAATTTCAGGATTGGCAGTTAGTATTCACATTCCCACTTACCATATTCTAAATATTTTCTACTCAGAATGAATGGCTTTTCATTTGAAGATTGAAATTCAATTTTACCATCCTACTAAGATTTTTTAAAGACATGTTTTTATCATTATTATTGTTACTTCACTTGATATTTTTATTTCAAGTAATTTTTCTTCTTCAGGAAAAAGAAGGTAAGAAAATATTCAGAAATACCACAAAACTATTGGTATCTTCACTTTTATAAATATTACTTAAAATAACCCTTTGGAAGGGAAATAGAAAACCACATTTAAAATATGTTCCTATTTAACCAAAATCTCTTTAAAAAGCGATTTAATTTAAAAATTGAGATCTTGAGGTGAACGGTTGAACCGTCAAATTCTTTGACACCAACCTTCAGCGACTCAGCCTTCTAATCCCCACGCGACGCGCGGTTCACGCGCACGTGCATACATACGTTTTAGTGCTGCCCGCATTAAGCAAGGGGCAGGGAGCCAGAGCACAGCTGTTTACTTCTGACGTGTAAATGAAACGTAAGCGCCTGTAACAAGCACACAGCCCTTGTCATTCTCCCCACACGTCCTGAGCCCGCTGCCGAGCAGAGCGTACCCGTTACGTTAATGGGGACCACGTCGGCCTGGACCGTTTGGGCCTGCTGGCGCATCTTCTCCTCAGGCGTTGGCAGCGGGAGGGACTTGGTCCAATTAGTTTGAGTATTAAGGTCAGGTCTCCCGATGGAAAAAAGCCTTTCTTCTTCCGATGAAGAGATAGAACACTGCAGGGACAGAAAGGACAAGCTAGAGTGTGTACATAGCTGGCAGATGCATTTACAAAGACATTGTTCATTTTTTAAAAATAAGTTAAACGGATTTAAATCAAGCCAAAGCAGTTGGTCACATTCAGGAACAGAAGCAATGATTTGCAAAGACAACTGCTTGTTATGTGGCCTGTGGTACATAGGGCTCACGCTGGACTTGGGCTCTATGTGAGGATGCAAAAAGCTTTGCTGACCCCTGAAATCTTATAAGACCTTCCCCTTTTCCCTACAGCCAGTGTGGTCAGAAAGCGTATGGATTTAGTCCAATGTTAGAAGCCCAGCGAAGCATCACAGCTATAGCCGACCTTTCCATTTTCATGAAAATTTAGTTTTGCTCCAAGTTATTTCCAGCCTCCATCTTATTTCCTTTAGGCTCTGACCTCGAATGAAATCGCTATCGTTCCACCCTCTGTGCTCCTTCGAAACCATTCATATGGAAAAAAAGCCAGTGTGAAATTGCTAAATTCCAAGTAGCAGACTACAGCTCAGCCCTGAGCTCATCCGAATTCCGTGGGGTCATTCCTGGCAGAGTCTGTTTTGATACAGATTAACACCCTAACTGCACAGCTCTTCAATGCCTTTCTCCTCACAGCGCCTTCAAAGGTATGTAAGTGCACAAGTTGTTTGGCAAGCATTTCATGCCGGACTTCACCGCTGGCAGCCCACGGCAGCTGGTTCTGTGGCAGGGAAACCCTGAGAACTCAAAAAAGAATGCAATGTGCTTAGGGACAGCAACAAAGAAGGGTAGTTGACCTTTGTGGGAAGGTGGCAGTTTACAATGTACAATAAATGCCTAAGAACTGTCCTTCAAGTCTAAAGCATTTAAAGGGACCTATCCCCAGGGAAACAAGGCATTTACAGAATGTTGAGGAATAAGAAGTCAATGAGGCTTCTCAAAAACAAATCCTGTGGAACCAGAACCTGGATCAATTCAGCAGCCCCCAGCCCGACCCCCTCCCTCAAACAAGGGAAACTGCCATTCTGGATTCTAACATACCAGCTCAGTTTTGCCTGTATTTAAACTTTCTATAGAGAATCATGCCATATGTTCTCTTCTGTGATTTAGTTCTTTCACTCAACCACATGTTTAGGAGGAGCCATCAATTTTAAAAAAGCACATTTTGATGCCTTTCTGGGTTTATTGTGAGTTTCTAAGAGGACATGGGTAAGAAAATTTAAAGGGATGCATTGGTTATAAGACTCAAGCATGTAGAAAAACTGTCATCATTGTTTGCTGCTACTGAATTAACGTTACTGCAAAAACATCTGTACTTATGCTCCACAAACCTGAAGAAAACTATCCAAGAGCTAATGAAAATATGGGAGACGGCCCTTGCCTATGATTCCAAAGACCAGGGGTCTATTTGCACTCTACCTTCTCAGTCACCGTGAAGCATCCCACTGGGTTACCGTGAGGACCTGATGAGCTGACACACGTGAAAGCGTTTATGACCGTTAAATATTGTGGCTACAAAGGCAGTGAGTGGTCCTATGACCTTGATGTTAGAATAGCAAAACCGTGAACTGACAAGTACCTACTTTCTTTTACTGCAAAGAGACTACAGATAATAAAACCATTGTGGAAACAGACAAATGATAGAACTGGATATCTCAATATTTTTTTACTTTACATTCCAAAGGAAAAATATAAAACAGAAGACCTAGTTTCTTTTCCACTTAAGAAAAATGTGGAAATAATATTTTTAGTTAAACTGACAAGTCCATGTACTCAATGTATAAACTGAGCATATCACTGATGCCTTATTAGGATACTAAGTTGTACTATATCTATTCATGCTTGATGGGTTCTGATAAAATTGTTAGAACTTACAGGAATCTGTGAAAAACAGTTTTTTGAGTTTGCGTCAGCAGCTAAGCCATCCTGAAGTAAAGCAATTCTTTACAAGCCTCTTTGCAGCTGTGACCCTCTCGTTAAGTAAGTTAATTATAGTACTTTTTGTCTTTTCTACCCCCGTGTGCAGGTATGCCTGCCCCCTCCCCGCCACAGACAGACAAGTAAATTAAAACTCATTTTATCAGAGAATTTCATGACAGTGCACGTGAATATTCGCATGTAAGGTTTCATCTCAATCTAGTGCATTAGAAGGTCTCTCTGATTTTCTGATATATTCACATAGATATGATTTTTTCAGGCGGCATTGAAATATAGCATCAGAGTTAAAAGGAAAAAAGAAGCCAATCCTAATAGAATTGAAATCGAAACGCGGGAATACTAAAGCTTCTGAGTGATGGAGAGTGACCCTGCCTCATCCCGCGGGGAGTTCCTCTGCAGGAGGTGGCGGGAGCCACGGCGGGAGCCACGGGAGCGCTGGGCCACCCTGTGTCTCAAGGGCTCTCTTCTGCCGCTAACCTGCCTTTCGCTGAGCTGGCTGCTGGAGTCAGCATGGACAGCGGTCACAGCGAGCCAGCACTGTACTGTCGCCTCCCTGCCCGGGGGCGGCCCCCAGGGTCTGCTCCCAACAACCGACAGATAATCCGGTTTATCAAGCGTTCCGTTCCCGTTCCCTTCTATTCCGAGAAAACTTCCCAGACAAGTAGGGCACCGATAAAGTTGTATGCAAATGTGGCTTAAAAAGAACCAGCCTACTAAAGAGAAACAAAACCCAGGGTGGCAAGACTTCCAGAATGAAGCTACCGTCCCTCTCAGTGGCTCTGCACGCGGCCCAGCCGCTCGCCGGTGGAGCGTAGCTGCTCCATTTGGGTGGCGATTCTCACGCTCTGGATTCTGACCTCAGCCTCTTCACGGGTCCCCATGCGTCTGCTCTTAGACCACCCTCTCCCCGCCTCCCCCTCAACAGTCTATTCTCAACATAGTAGCCAGAGGGATCCTTAAAAAATGAGCCAGATCAGGTCACACAAGTTCTGAAGTCCTTCCCAGGATCTACAAGGCCCTACTGTTCTCTCCCTGGCTCACCTCCTACTCTTCCACCCCTTTTTGATTCAGCTCCAGCCACCCCAAACTCCAGGCAGACTCCTGCCTCAGGCCCTTTGCACTTGCTACTCCCAGCACCTAAAGTGCTCTTCCCGTAGACATTCACACAGGGAGTGCCCTCTCTCCCTTCAGGTGTTCTCAAGAAGCCCCTCCTTGCTGAGGTCTTAACCTGTTCACCATTTCAAAATTGCAACTCCTTACATTCTACATCCATCCTTTATCCAAGCTTTCTTTCTTCCTTTTTTTTAAACACATCACTTTAATTGATACATTTTAATAAAGCATACAATCCATCCAAAGTGTACATTCAATGGTATTTGGTATAAACAAATAGTTGTGCATTCATCACTTCAATCATTATTAGAGCATTTTCATTATTTCAATAATAATAAACAAAAAACAAACAAAAAGTCATCACCTCTCAATCTCTGTTTCCCCTGCTGTACACAGCTGCTATTTCTGGCCATTCTTGCACATTTATTTTTTTAAAAGCAGTTTTAATGAGATATAGTCACATACCATGCAATCCATCCAAAGTGTATAATCAATGGCTTTTAGTATAATCACAATGTTGTACATTCATTATCATAAAAAATTTTAGAACAATTTCATTACTCCAAAAAGAGAAACTCCACACCCCTCAGCAGTCACCTCTCAATCCCTCTATCCTTCCCCAGCCCTACATAACCACTAATCTAATTTCATCATTATAAATTGATTTCTATTTACATCTCATATAAAAGGAATCATAAAATATGTAGTACTCTGGTTTCTTTCACTCAGCGTAATGTGTTCTTTTTATCTGATATTAACATTGTAACATTAATATACATTTGTTCAGTTTCAAAGAAAATCAGTTGTATATATGCAATATTACCCATATTCAGATTTCACATGAAGTTTTACTATACTATACAGTCCCACACTACATTTTTTAGCTTTCCTTCTGGTAATTTATATGACCTTAGACTTTCCCTTTCAAACACTGTCATACTCCTATAATACTAGTGCTAGTTACAAATATTATGTTGTGTTTTCACCTTTTCTCTTCATTTCCAAAGATTAACACACATCCTTTTTACCAATTCTGCACAAATTAACCCTCAGCTTTCCATTCTCTAACCCCATTCTACTTTCTGGTGACCCATATTCAAGTTATCAACTTGAATATTTAGTTCATAATAGTGCATTCCTACCATATTTAGCCTTTTGTGTCTGGCTTGCTTCTAATAGGCGTGAAATGATATTTCATTATAGTTTTGATTTGCATTTCCCTGATCACTAGTGATGTTGAACATTTTTTTCATGGTTTTTTTCTTTGTTGTTGCTATTTGTATATCTTCTTTGGATGAATGTCTATACAAGTTTTTTGCCCATTTTTTAATCTGGTCATTTCTTTTTATTGTTGAGTTGTAGCATCTCTTTATATATCATGGATATTAAACCCTTATCAGATATGTGATTTCCAAATATTTTCTCCCATTGAGCCAGCTACCTTTTCAACCTTTTGACAAAATCCTTTGAGGTACAAAAGTGTTTCATTTTGAGGAGGTCCCATTTATCTATTTTTTGTTTTGTTGCTTGTGCTTTGGGTGTAAGATCCAAGAAACTACCACCTACCACAAGATCTTGAAGATGCTTCCCTACATTTTCTTCTAGGAGTTTTATGGTCTTGGCTTTTACATTTAGGTCTTTGACCCATTTTGAGTTGATTCTTGTATAGGGGGTGAGATAGGGGTCTCCTACATTCTTTTGGTTATGGGTATCCAGTTCTCCCAGCACCATTTGTTGAAGAGATGGTTTTGTCCCGTTAACATGGCTTTGGTAGGTTTGTTGAAAATCAGTTGGCCATAGAGGTGAGGGTTTATTTCTGGACTCTCAGTTCTATTCCACTGATCCATGTGTCTGTCTTTATACGAATTCCATGCTGTTTGACCACTGTAGCTTTGTAACATGTTTCAAGGTCAGGCAGTGAAATTCCTCCCACATTGTTCTTCTTTTTTAGAATTCTTTTGGATATTCACATGCACTTTCCCTTCCAAATAAATTTGGTAATTGCCTTTTCTATTTCTGTAAAGCAGGCTGTTGAAATTTTGATTGGTATTGCATTGAATCTATAAATCAGTTTGGGTAAGATTGACATAGTCACGATATTTACTCTTCCAATTCATGGACACGGAATGTCTTTCCATTTGTTTAGGTCTTCAATGATTTCTTTCAGCATTGTTTTGTATTTTTCTGAATATAGATCCTGTACTTCTTTGGGTAAATTGATTCCTAGGTATTTGGGTCTTTTTGTAACTATTGTAAATGGAATTTTCCCCCTAATTTCCTTCTCAGATTGTTCAATACTAATGTACAGAAACACTACTGATTTTTACATGTTGATCTTGTATCTCACCACTTCGCTGAACTCTTTTACTAGCTCAAGTAGCTTTGTCGTAGACATTTCAGAAATTTCTAAATATAGGATCATGTCATCCGTGAATAGTGAGAGTTTTACTTCCTTTTTTTCTATTTGGAAGCCTTTTTTTTTTTTGTCTAATTGCTCTGCTCTAGCTAGAACTACTAGCACAAGGTTGAATAACAGTGTTGACAGTGGGCATCCTTTGTACCTGATCTTAGAGGGAAAGCTTTCAGCCCTTCCCCATTGACTACGATGTTGGCTGTGGGTTTTTCATATGTGCCCTTGATCATATTGAGGAATTTTCCCTCTATTCCTATCTTTGAAAGTGTTTTTTATCAAGAAAGGATGCTGGATTTTGTCAAATGCCTTTTCTGTATCGATTGATATGTTCATGTGTATTTTTTTTCCTTCAATTTGTTAACGTGGTGTTTTATGTTAACTGATTTTCTTATGTTGAACCACCCCTGCATAACAGGAATAAATCTCACTTGGTTGGGTATATAAGTCTTTTTTTTTTCCTTCAGATTTTTATTTATTGACTTATTTCTCCCCCACTGTTAGCACTCACTGTCTGCTCATCTTCTTTTTAGGAGGCTCCAGGACCCAAACCTGGGACCTCCCAAGTGGGAGGTGGGTGCCCAACTTTTTGAGCCACATCCACTCCTCATATAAGTCTTCTGATATGCTATTGGATTCGATTTACAAATATTTTGTTGAGAATTTTTGCATCTATGTTCATTAGAGAGATTGCCCTGTAATTTTCTTTCCTTGCAGTTTTATTATCTGACTTTGGTACAAGGGTGATGTTAGCACTTGAGAAGAATGTATAACCTGCTGATTTGGGATGCAACATTCAGCACATGTCTTTTAGGTCTAGCTTATTTATCATATTGTTCAAGTTCTCAATTTTCTTGTTGGTCTTCTGTCTAGTTGCTCTATCTAATGATATGAGTGGTGTGTTGAAGTATCCAACTATTACTGTAGAGATATCTGTTTCTCCCTTCAGTTTTGCCAGAGTTTGCCTCATGTATTTTGGGGCACACTGGTTAGGTGCATAGATATTTATAACTGTTATTTCATCCTAGTGGATTGTCCCTTTTGTTAATTTATAATGGCCTTCCATATGTCTTATAACTTTTTTGTATTTAAAGTCTTTTTTGGCTGATATTAGTATAGCTAGCCCTGCTCTGTTGGCATGAAGTATCTTTCTCCAACCTTTCACTTTCAGCCAGTTTGTATCCCTGGGTCTAACGTGAGTCTCTTGTAGGCAGCATATGGATGGGTCATGTTTTTTTATCCATTTGTCAGCCTATATCTTTTGATTTGGGAGTTTAATCCATTCACATTCAATGATCTTACTGTAAATGCATTATTTACTTCCACCATTTTATTTTTTGGCTTTTGTATGTCATATCTTATTTTTGTCTTTCTCCTTACTCTTTTGGTTATCCTTTCTGCTATTCTTGCCTTCTACACTCTCCTCCAAGCTTCTCTCCCCTGTCTTTTTCTTTCAGGCTGTAAGGCTCCCTTTACTATTTCCTGCAAAGGCAGATTCTTTTTTTAATGAACTCTCTTAGTTTCTGTCTGTTTGTGAATATTTTAAACTCTTCTTCATATTTGAAGGACAGTTTTGTCAGAAAAAGAATTCTTGACTGGCAATTTTTCTCTTTCAGTTTCCTAATTGTATCAGACCACTGTCTTCTCAACTCCATGCTTTGTTTTGTTTTTTTTTTTAAGATTTATTTATTTACTTTTTATCTATTTTTTAGCCCCCCCTCCCTCCTCCCCCATTTCTGCTTTCTTGTGTTCATTCACTGGGCAACTCTCTGTGTCCATTTCCTGCCCTCTCTTCTCATTCTCCTTCTGTCTTCATCGGGATTGATCCTGGGAACCTCCAATGCAGGAGAGAGGCATCCTACCGCCTGCGCCACCTTAGTTCCTGGTTTCTCGGCGTGTCTCGTCTTGGCTCTCCCCTGCCTCACTTGCCTGCTACATCATCATCTTGCTGCATGTGGCGCACCTGCTCGCGAGGCCTGTTGGCTCACCGTGCATGGGGCCTGGGGATGGGGGGACCTGGCGGCGCACCTTCTATATTTTTTCTTTATTTTACCAGGAGGTCCCAGGGATCGAACCCAGGTCCCTCCATATGGGAGACAGACACTCAACCATTTGAGCCACATCTGTGTCCCTCCATGGTTTCTGATGAGAAATCTGCACTATGTATTAGTGGGTGTCCCTTGTATAAGATTGTTTGCTTCTCCCTTGGGGCTCTCAGAATTTTCTCTTTATCTTTGATGTCTGACATTCTGAGTAGCATGTGTCTTGGAGTAGGTCTATTCGTATTTATTCTGATTGGGGTACACTGTACTTTTTAGACATGTAAATTCATTTCTTTCATAAGAGTTGGGAAATTTTCAGCCATTATTTCCTCAAATACTGTTTCTGTCCCTTTCCTCTTCTCTTCTCCTTCTGGAAATCCCATTATGCGTATGTTGTTGCACTTCATGTTATCATTCAACTCCCTGAACCCTGCTCGATTTTTTCCATTCTTTTCTCTCTCTTCAATTTCAGCTGTTTTGTATTCTGTATCACTTATTCTTTCTTCTATCGTTTTGAGTCTGCTGTTGTATGCCTCTGTTTTTTTTGGAGGTACAAGGGACTGAACCCAGGATCTCATACATGGGAAGCAGGCGCTCCAGCACTGAGCTACATCTGCTCCCTCCAACGTGTTTTTGATCTCACATACCATGTTTTTCATTCTTACGATCTCTGTTACTTTTCTATTCAGGTTTTCAAATTCTTCTTTGTTCTCGCTCAGTGTCTTCTTGATGTCCTTTATCTCTTTAACTATATTGTCTTTCAACTCATTAATTTGATTTTGGAAATTGATATGAATTTCATTGATTAGTTGTCTTAAATCCTGTGTCTCATCTGGGGCTTTGATATATTCATTTGTTTGGGCCATTTCTTCCATTTTCTTAGTGTGGCTTGTAGTTTTTTGCTGATGTCAAGGCATCTGATTAGTGTGGTGAGTTTACTCAGATGCTCAATTTCTCTCTCTTTCATAGGGATTTAGTGGTGGGAGGCTGTGTGTTACTGCTGTTCTTTCATTCTTGGTTCAACCTGTTCTGGGTCTTTAGGTTTGTCTCTGCTAGTTGCTCAAATCTGGGCCTTGGGCCCAGTAATGGGTTGCAGACCTGCTTCCAAAGTCCTTGGGGAGGGAGGCTTTAAGGTCAGGAAAAAACCTCTTATTTACTTATATTTTCCTCACTTGCATTTCCTTGGTTGGCCAACAGATGGCGCTCTTTGGCAGCCCTCTCAGTTCAAAGCTTTTGGTCAGAGTGGGTAGAGGCTAAGAGCCTTGTAATTCAAACTTTCTCAGAGGCTGTTCTCCAACCTTTGCTGGCAGTCCCCTCTCTTCCTGGTAAGAAATAATTCCACTCCCCTCTGTGTCCTCAACAACCAGTCCTGGTCAGTAGAAAGGGAGATTGAGAGGGTCCAATCTCTATAGTCCCATGCTGGCTCCGAAGGCAAACAGTGGCGCGGCCCGGGAGAGCTGGTGAGACACAGCAGTCCAAACCTATGGGTCAAAAGCTGAGTCAGCCTTAGGCTGTGTGTCTCTCTCTCTCCTCTCCTGGACAGGTGGATCCCTGCCGCCCCCTTTGTCTATAGTCCTGGGCCCAAGGCTGGAGAATTCAAAACTGTCTATAGGATGGGGGAGGGCACTGGCAGCTACAGCTGCAGCTTCAGTTTTAACTTACGGTTTTGCTCTTGAGATTCTTTTCTTTTCCTTTGCCTTCTCTGTTCTGGTGTCCAGCCTTCCCCTGTTGTCCTAAACCCTAGAACATTTTTTCCCCAGGTCGTTTCTACCTGTCCTCTAGCTATTTCTCTGGTAGAAGAGAGCGTCCCTTGTCTTTCTAGTCTGCCATCTTCTCTTTTTCTTTTTGTAGTACACATATTTTCCTACTTTGTCTCTCCCATGGAAATGAAAGTCCCACGAAGGGAGAGTTTTTCTGTTTTGTTCTCTGTTATTCGTCCAGCTCATAAATAGCACCTGGCCTAAAGTAGGGACTCAATCAATATCTGCTATGTTTTTAATGAAGTTATGAAGGAAAGGTGAAATGCTGCTGCCATAATAACTTTAATTCTTCAAATCAAAATTCCACTGCAAGCTATTTCAAAATTTTAATGACCACAGTCACTTTTTACAAACTAATTGCCAGATGCCTGTCATGGGCTGTGGGCTTGGCACTGTGGCCCATTAAATCTTCCCAGTGTCAGCAGCATTTTATAAGGAAATGGGGGTGGGAGTGGTGAAGTAACTCACTTTTGGAAAGTTCAAGGTGGGCAACTGGAGTAGAACCCAGACCCGACCCCAACATCTCTTCTGTTTAACAGTGTAAAAGAACAACTTGGCAAGATTTACAACAAATGACGTGGCTTTCTGATTTAAAAATAAAATCTCCCTTTGTACCTTGAAATAAGAACAGAAATTTTGAAAATTCTGTAAAAGCCAGCGGTGTGATGTGAAGGAGAGAACGGAACTCTCTGGAGTAAAACTGTTCATATCAGCATCTGCTCTGGCATGCGGCTTCCGGCTGTGCGTTCAGAGCAGCAACCCAGTGCTGAGAACAGAACGGACGATGGGGACGCCTCATCATGCCTCGTGCTTATAGAGCCCCTGAACCCAACGTGCCTCGTGCTAACGGAGTCCCTGAACCCAACGTGCCTCGTGCTAACGGAGCCCCTGAACCCAACGTGCCTCGTGCTAACGGAGCCCCTGAACCCGGGGTGCCTCGTGCTAACGGAGCCCCTGAACCCAACGTGCCTCGTGCTAACGGAGCCCCTGAACCCAACGTGCCTCGT
>JAQZBX010066314.1:0-16136 GCA_029593785.1 Cabassous unicinctus
CAATGAACTATAAAATCACTAGTGGGTGCTCAGGAGAGCTTAGCTAGAGGATGGAAGCAGGGTGTTGTATGATGAATCCCAACGACTTAGGAGCAAAGTCTCAGAATCTATATGGTGGCAGCACATGGAATGACACAAAAGAATAAAGTCTAGCAAATTCATTGCATAGTCAATGAATACTTGAATCAGAAATTATGCACATTTCCATTGAGAACATTTTTCAGTAAAATGTTTCTGCCATGAATTATGTATGTTTGATGCCCTGTGCCTACGTTTAACACAAATTAAACCTTTGCATTCCCAGTTCTTTCATAATAATCTAAATAGTTATGTATAAAGAATTTAGAAACCACACCAATATAATTCCTTGGAAATTAAGTTATTCCCATTTAATTACCTAACTACTGGCCTGAAAGCAATGAAATTCAGTCACTGCATTTTACAATATTTGAAGAACTGAAAAACTGTTTCAAAAGCAATTCGGGGGAGGAGGTGTAGCTCAGTGGTTGAGCACCTGCTTCACAAGTAGGAGGTCCTGGGTTCAATCTCAGGTAACTCCCCCAACAAAAAAAGTAATTCTGTTATCTCTAATGTAATCATTTTTGCCAAATTGTCAACTATACCAATAAATTATTATTATCTTATTAATTTCAAAAAAAATAAAAGTAATAATAATAATAAATTCAAAGTTAACTTACTGGCAGAAAATGAAGTCAGTTATATAAGTTAAAGAAATAAAAAACCAGGTTTTTGAAAAGTCAAATAGCATTTTAAAAAACCACAGCACAATGAACGTGAATGAGTAGAAAAGAGATAAATAGTCACTAATCCATTGGAAGGTCTTGGAAATGCACTAAAATAAAAAGAAAACATTCAGAATAAATAATGGAAAGAGCAAGTGAAACTATTACATATTAGTGACTTTATATTTTAAATTTATTTGCACCATACGTTTTCTGAAGTAGAGATATATTGTACAATGGATGACATTGAGTATTGTTCACATTTCAACAACATTTCTATTAGTCAACATAATGGTAGCTCTTAAATTGATGGTGTCTTAATACAGATGAATTGTGACATATCTATTTTTTTCCCCATGTTTCTTACATATCCTGAAAACTCAAGAAATTCTAATAGGAAAGGAGCAGAATTAATAAGAAAATTTAGTATTCAAAATGAACAGATGGAAATTATTTAAAAATCAATAAACTTTTTATAATATCATAATCACCAGAAAGCAATGAGCAAATATTATTTTAATGATAATAGTTACAAAAATATAATTAAGATAATAAATTTAACAAGAAAAGCACAGTGTAACTGTAAATAAAATGGAAAAAATTATAAGGTAATAAATAATTTGAGTGAAAGAAACACACTCAATATTCTTGAGAATTTTTAATTTCAGCACCTGTATATACAAATATATTTATGTACAATGAGAAAATACTCCAGGCTTCTTATACACAACTGTGGTAAACAGATTAAAGCTGTCCCAAATATTCCGAAGTTCTAATCCCCAGAATTGGTGAACATGCAATCTTAAAACACAAAAGGAACTTTACAAAAGTGCTTAAATCTGGGATTTTGAGATGATTATCCTGAATTATTTAGGTGGGCCAACATAATCACAGAGGTCTTTATAAGGGAAAGATAGAGTAGGAGAGTAGGCAAGGGAGAGAGGGAGATGTTATGACTTAAGCAAAGGTGAGAAAAGTAGCCACCAGCCAAGGAATGCTGGCAGCCTTTAGAACATGGAAAAGGCAGTGAAACAGATTCTCCCTTTTGGGAAAAATCACAGATACCTGGTCAGCAGCCATGTCCAGGCCCTCACCTAATCTCTGGCTCCTTTCCTATTATGTGTAGATGTGTCAGTCTGTTCCATTCCACAGCCCTGGTGATACTAGGTCTAATGGAGAGGACTGATCATTCTTTGAAAGAGATCTTGGAAACAACCAGCTACAGATGCTTATCAGGGAGAGAACTCTCAGTGGCAGAGTCCCCTACCACTGGGGTATATAAATAATTAACACGCAAACAATATAGCATCTCTCCTCTCCAACTCAAAGTTGGGTAAGCCATCCACTGACCCTGACACCACAACAGTTGGATTTCCAAGGTGACCAAACACAAAGGGATCTCTTCACCTGCACTTTTGGACACATTGTGCTGTGTAAGTAATAAATTGGTAATTTGTAGAAAGTTTCTATTGTTACGAAGTCTGAATTCCACAACACACTGTGTAGCAGTGCAGCAGTGGTTGCAGTCAGTCTGCCTTGGAGGGTGGATGTGCATGTTGCTGAATCACGCATAACCTCCATTCCTTTTGACTCCTTGTCCGTGAGCCCATTGGAGAATGACAGGTGTGGTTATAAACAGAGGCTGACTGGTCTACTCAGAATGGGCCATCTTAGTCACGTGGTTATAAAAATCCTCACATACTTTGGTGAGCATTCATATGGGACACATAGATTTTACTTTTTGCCCATTCAGAAAGGTCAGGTTTATCCACATGCCTCTCACCCAGTCCTCCTTCTCACCAATTTTCTAATTATATTCCTTCCACTTCCCTAACTATCCAGCCAAACAGTTGGCTACAAACCATGTAGTCAATCACATGTCTGGTCATTTCTCCTTGAAAGCAAAATGAACAACCAGGGACACTCCCTGAAGTTCTGCCATCTGGGAGGATTTCCTTTCACCAGTATCTTTCAGGGACATCCAAGAAAAGGGCTGTAGAGATTTCAAGTAGTGCCTGCGCATTGTGCAAAATAGCCTTTAAATCATTCCAAGGTTTCTCTTCCTCAGTCAACTAATCATAGAGAACTACACAAGAGGCCATTAATGAGGACAGGATTCAAGAAGATAATAGGCAGGAGTAAGGGCCATTGGCATTTGGGTCAGATCTTCATGTAACTTACTAGAGACTGCAGTGCCTGTTTAACCCTTTCTTTTATGTATCACTTCCAACTGATAATGGAGGGATGCTGTGCATGCTCAACTATATGGTGTATTGAGTCAGACAACTCAATGTTCATGATGAAAAGCTCAGTTCCAGAGTAATTGGTGGCTAATTTTTAAGTTTCAGTCTCAGAATACTGAGACCCAGTACAAGTCAAAGCTTTTTCTCAAAAGGAAGGTAGCTATTTACAGAGGATTCAGGGATTTGCTCCAAAAATCCTATGGTCTGTGCTGGGATTCACATATGGGGATCTACAAATTTTCCAAACAGCATATATATTTAGCAATTAGCCTGAAAATATGCCAAAAAAAAAAAAGCTTTCTACAAGGATTCTTCTTGAATAATTTATATAATTGTGAAAAATGTCAAAGGAACTAAAAAGATTTGTTGGGGATAAAAAAATTTATTGATAACCATAGAACTGTATTTTAAAATTGTCAACTATTAGAAAAAGCCTACATTTACAATACATTTTAGCTTAAACACTGATGTTACTTTTATTCACTAGACTGTGGTTAAATGGAATTAAAATGAGGTGTAGCAATAATTAATGAAAAAGAAAGTCTCACACAGGTCTAATATTAAAATAACATCTGACAATATTTATTTCTCAATATCTGAGTATATTTTTAGCTTAATGTTCAGGCATATGTAAATGTTACACGTGTCCTACATAGGTATATTTGCTGGAAGAGAGTATGGAAGCATATGCTCAAAAATAATAGCATTTATTGCTACTTATAAAAATTATTCTCCTTTTAATTGACCATGTGTACTTCTGTGCTTCTTCATAAAATCAACTCTCATTCCAACATATAATTTTTCTTTTTATTAAAAATTGATAAAGGAGAGAAAGGAGATGCATGATATTTTAATTATATTACATGTTAGAAATTATAAAAGTAAGTGGTGTAGGATTTTAAAAATTAAATTCTTATTGTTTTCCAACCAGATTCTATTAAATGCTTTGGATTCTATTGCCTATCTCTCTAGGCCAGGTACCCACTAGTGATGGATTAGGTTTGATTTTCCCCTCCCAAAGTTCATTACACAAATAATCCATCAGTAATTTTTGAACCTGGGTCACAAAGGACCCTGTTGTTTATTAACTTTATTACAAATTTTACTAATAAAAGAAATACCACCGTTGAAACTGCAAAACCCTCTCTCTGAACAAAGAGACTTCAGGAAACCAAGTATTTCAAACCTAGAAGGAATTCCTTTGTAACCACTTGACGTAATTGGAAGAAGATAGAAAATACAACTCATCCAAGGCAGCTGTAACTGTTCCCATGGATTCAAACAGAAGGATTAGAAATGTTTATGCAGGTTTTCAGCATAACATTCGTTTTCAAAGTTATAAATGGAAGGATCGTTCTAGTTAAATAACTTATAGAGGGAGGCTATGATTAACTGCCAGAGTGTAAGTATGATGAATTGTGTTTTATGGGCTATATCCTCCTTTGAAAAAGTAGGTGATATTTGCATCTGGTAAATAGATTTTTCCTGGTTGTATAAAACTGAGATGTGATTGCTAATATGGCTAAAAGGAAATGTCAGTTTTAATTGTGCATTACACTTATATAGTCTGTATTTGTTGGTATGATAATTTTGTGCAATGATAAGTAGGAGCACATCAGAAGGCAGTATAACTTGAGGGATATTAAGAAGCATTATGGAGCTACAAAAAAAGCATACAATGGACACATTGGCTCATGTCACATCATGTCATTAGAAATCAAAATTAAAAGATCTTCCTATTGAAAGATGAACAGTAACCAGTCGATAATAACTTACATCAATTCATTACTTAGCACTTGGTTTTTAATGTCAGATTTCCCCTATATTTACATTCTTAAAACTGGAAAAATATGAAATGTTGGAACTAAATACTACTCAAAGTCAGGAGGGCTGTATTAGTTACATCAGAGAACCACAGGGGACTGCATTTTAAGAAAAAGCAAATTGAGGGAAGGAGTTGCACTGCAGAAATGGTCATTTATGCATCTCCAGATGGTCTGTTTAAATGTCAGGTGTGGCTTTACCTTGGAAAGGAGCATCCTGACTCTCAAGCCTCTATAATAGTGACTGGAATTCCTGAGAGTTTATAAATGGACACAGGACCAGAACTGATCCTCCCCCATATCAGCAGGAAGGAAATATGTTAAAACAATAGAGTGATTGAATCATGAACCCCACAAAATATGCTCAAGTGTAATTCAGAGTACCCATTGTCAACCCATTTGTTCCTGTATTTTTTTTTTACTTTTAAAAATAATAAACTTTATTTTAGAGCAGTTTTAAGGTTACAGAAAAATTGCAAAGAGAATACATAGAGTGCACATATTCTCCTCGCCTTCCCCCACACGTCCTATTATTGACATCTTGCATTAATGTGTTACATTTGTTACAACTGATGAATCAATATCAGTATATAATTAATACCTCTAATCCATAGTTTACATTTGGGCCCACACTTTGTATATGGGTTTTGGCTATGGCTTTTTTAAAAAGCAGTTTTATTGATAAATGTTCACATACCATGCAATCCATCCAAAATATGTAGGCTCTCACAAAAACCACAAGCAAGTCCACATACTTTCTCTATAATAGTGACTGAATTCCTGAGAAATAATAAATGGACACAGGATCAGAATTGACTTTCCCCACATCAGCAGGAAGGAAATACATTAAAGCAATAGAGTGGCTGGGGATTTAATCATGAACCCCACAAAACATGCTCAGGTCTTATTCAGAGTTCCCATTTTCAAATCATTTTTAAATAGGACTTTTGAAGGTGTTGTTATTAGTTTAGGTACGGACTCATGTGTGAATAGGATCTTCACAGGTCCTTATTAGACAGACCAAACTGAATCAGGTTGGGTCTTAATTACTGCAGTCCTTATAAGGCAGAAGAATTTCAGTCATAGTAAATCGGAAGAAGCCAGAAGTCAGAAAAAAACAAAGAGCGAAGCATCACCATGTGACAGAGGCAGAGCTGCCAGCCAAGGAACCCCACGGATTGGATATAATCAGACCTGGGCTTCTTTGTGATAAATCTTAATTCACTTTAAATTTTTCTTCAAAAATAAAAGTAGTTGCAAAGTTCAACTTATAAAAACAGCAAATTGAACAAATTCCCTATTCCAGCAGTGTTTAGATACATCCTAAAAAAATAATATATGCCTTTTGGGAAAATTTTATTTGATTTTTGCCAATAAATATTTCTTAGGTATTATATACATGTCTGAAACTGTGAGTAATGGATGCTATTCCATTAGCCCTAAGAGAGGTATAAGAATTGCTTCTTATAAAATTCTTCCACCCCATATATGAGAGGTTCATCAAGTCCCCAGAAGAATATATGTTTAATATTTTCAAAAAAGCAGTGAGCAAATATTTGCATCCCAATTAGAACTAAGGTTTCAGGAACATAGATAGATAAATAATAAAATAAACAGTACCAGAGGAAAGATTAATCTAGAAAGATAATCCACTGAAAGTGATTAGTTCAATAATTGGACAAATCTATAAGTTAGGCTATTTTATAAAAACATTTAGAGGAAAAGGATGCAGATAGGCATTTTTTTGTTGTTGTTTGGGGTATGGTTGGATATGTTCCTTAAATTCTGAAAAGCATCAATTTTTGGAGATTAAGCAATTAGAAGTTCAAAAAATATTTGAGAGTGTATTTAATGAGTTAAAACAATCTACTAAAGCAGCATGTATAAAGTATACATAATAGGACCAGCAAGAAAATAAGCATTCAGTAAATAGAAATAAAAAAGGTGAGAGGAAATATTTGTGTGGGTTTGAGATAAAGGTTGCAATACAGTGTGTGGTAAAAAAAGAGTACACAACTGAGAGCAGATGAATGTCAAGTGGTTGAACACTGGTTCTCATATACGATATCCCAGGTTCAATCCTTGGTACCACCTAAAAAAATAAAATTAAATTTAAAAAAAGATACATTCCACATAGGTGTTTTCTAATATGTTGAAGTACAAATTGATAAACTTTGCTCAGAACAGCTCAACTAGTACCTGTGCTAGAATAACCTCTACGCATTGGTAGCTACAGCACAATATGCCTCTACATAATTATGTGTCTTGAAACTAATTCCTGTGAATATGTTACTTAAATGGTAACTGAACTTGGCAGATATAATGAAGTTATGGATCTTAAAAGTTAGAGATTGACGTGGATTATCCAGGTGGGCCTTAGTCATAAAAAAGTTTCTTAAAGGTAAGGAAGAAGGATTAAATCAGTAGTAGAAATTCGATAATGGAGCAAGAGGTTGGAGCGATGCAAGGAAGGGATCATAAGACAAGGAATGCAGGCAACCTCTAGAAACAGAAAAAGGCAAGGGCACAGGATATTTCCTGAAGATTCCAGAAGGAATGCAGCATTGCCAAACTCTTGATTTCAGACTGATTGCTGACTTCCAGTAATTAAGACAATAAAATTGCTCTGTTTTAAGCAACTAAATCTGTACTATTTGTTTTTTGCTTCAGTAATAGGAAGTTAATACATCTGAAGAAAGAAACATTTCTGCCAAAGCAGATGTGCAAAAACATCCAGTTTAGATTCAGCTATATTTGCCAACATGCATACCCTAATGTAACTAACCTACACGTGAACCCCACCTCACCACTTTCCACTCAATTACCAAGTGAAATTTTAGTGGCCATGCAATCATATCCCTGTGAATTAAAGAATTAGAGAGGAACAGTGATTTATGGTACACAAATTTTCATTTTCTTAATAAAAGTCTGGCCACACAAAGTACCTAGTTGGGCAAAGACCTGTTCCTACTGCAAATGGATTTGCACCAGACAAGGTGATATTCCAACAAGATTTTGTAGGCATATTTACATGAACTATAGAAAAGTAGGTGACTTTGGGTATTCTTTTAATTTTTCAGAGTGACCACTGAAGTAAACTTCCCTTCAAACCATTGTTAATTATCATGTTGATGGAAACCATTGAGTCAATTATTGCAAATATATTTAATTTAGTCCAGGATATCATTTATAGGGTAATGTTTCATTTACATGACAATTTCCTCTATATTCAATGATCTAACCATTGTCTTTCCTTGATTTATATCAATCTAAAATTCTTGAAAGTAGGCATTACATTTTCCAAATTAGTGATCTTTATATCCACATAACCCCAAATATAACAATCATCAACCATTGAGAAAGCTAACATGCAGGAATCCATCCTGTAAATTCTTGTGGGAGTTTGTCCAGCAGAGCCCATGATGGCACAATGAAATTACTCTTAGCACATAGTTTGAGATTGATCAGGGGGAGAGCAGCTGGAGAAGCTGTTCTCTTGAGCTGATCCCAACACCGTTTTTTTTTCTCTTTTTCATATAGCAAAAGGTTAGGGTGTACGTGCGGGGGAGCAGACAGCTATCATGCACATGAGTGTCATAAATGACATCATACAAATTCCAGATTGATAATGGGGTAGCAAGATTGCAGAAACATTTAGTGATATATGTAGGTGATAAGGTGGTGGCAAAGGTCAAAGATAACTGATTAACAGAGGAAAGAAATTGAACTGATAGTGGAGAACTCTCTGTGTGGGCAGAGAAACAGGCCTTCAAACTATTTATTAGATGTAAAGATCAAAGTGTTCCTACATCTCCCCCTTTTCTGTTTAAAGAAGAAAAAGAAGAGGGAAAAGTATCCTGACACAGTCCTTTATAAAAACTGCCCCCTTCCTGATAGTTCAAAGAAAATAAATGGGAGAAAAATTTTGATAGTAATAGCAAGGCCAGGTCACTGTCTGCTCTCTGGGTTTCGAACTGAGCTGTGCATGGTGGCAGGAGACCTCCCTTGGGATGGGTGAGGGTCAGTGTCCTACCTCTGTAGGCCCTCAAATTCTCTCCTGATGTCCCCTCTGTGACTGTGCCAGTCTATGGTTGTTCCTTCCCTGAGGAATCTTACCTGTCATTGGCTACCAGCCATCCACGTCAAAGCAGGGTGAAGTGTTCTTCAACAGTTTATGCCTCCATGGCCTCCACGTCCAGCACCAGCCTTGGGACATCATTACCCATAGGTGGAGCCCCAGCTCTGGTCACTGGTTTCAGGGTATCCAAGTTTCTAATGCAGAGAGTGCCCAGCATTGGGCAGGACACAGACAGTTCGACACCAGCTCTTAGAAGTCTACTTAACCTAGAGATTCCAGGCTAATGGCACAAGGCAACCTTACCAGTGAGATGTGTACAGGACACCTCCAGGTGATGATAGGAACAATGGGAAGGGGGGAACTAAAAAAACTGTGTGCAGGAAGAAAAAGGGGTCACAGAGTCAGGCAAATAAGGAGGCAGATGAGAAGGAGGGAAAGGAGATCTTGGGGTTAAAAATTTAATTCAAAGGTGTTTTAACCAAAGGGCCCCCAAGTCTCCCACCCCCTTTCATTTCTTTGTTCTTGATTTCCAGATGTGGGAGGTGAGAGACGTGAAGTAGCAGCCAGGGCAATGATTTACTGTTCAGCATGATGAGCTCGAGAAAGGGCCTGGAAGATTAACCTTAGAACTGATAATAAAACAAGAAACATGATTATTCTGATGAGAGATATTATCCAGATTCGTATGTTTAGGCCATGAAACCAATTTGAGGGATATAACTACTGTAAATTATCATTAAGCATTTGAAACACTTTTGCTGAGCAAGAGTTGCATTAGAGAGAGTTGAGGTTCGAGGCGTTGCTGGAGAAGCAGTATTTCTCCCTGTAAATGGAAGGTGAAGGCTCCTTGAAGGTGAGTTTAACTTGTTCCCAAGAAAGTTAGGACCTTTCCAAGGCAAAGGGGTGATACTAATTTTTACATGTTCCCAATTGCACTGCAAATCTGTCTGGTAAGCACAGCTTATTGTTTTTCACCTATCCAAAGAAGAGATGCTTCTAAAGCATCAAGTTTGGTAAGAATATCATTACCGATATGAGTTTGTATTAAAAGTTCGTCAATGACATTGGTCATAATTTGATTAACAGCATGAGCATTTTGAACAGATTCTGTTAAGGCAACTGCCATAGTGGTCACAGTGGCAGCTATGAAAATAGCTGAAATAATGAAAGTAGTAAGTGTACTAACTAATTTTTTAGGGTTAATTGTTTAAGAGTTCCCCAAGTTACTCCCTGAGTTTGGGTAATGATACGGCATGATTGCATCCAGGAGTTCCTTTGTTCCTCCATCATTATCTTCTCTATCTGTGGTATTGGGTTGAATGGGTGATCTTTCCAGCTCATGGTATAGCTTCATGTTTTTGTTTTTTTTATATATTTTAAAAGATGCTTAGATTACATAAATGTTACACAAAAATTACAGGGATTCCCATGTTCCCCACCTCCCACACCTCCCATAACATCCCACATAAACATCTTTCATTAGTGTGGCTCATCACCTGTAATTTGATATACACATCCTGGGGCTTTGCCACTAAGCATGGACCATAGTTCACATTGTAGACCACACTCTCTCCCACACAGATCTGCATGTTATATGTTGATGTTAAATTTCCTATATATGTCATTGTAAGGTCATTCAGGATAATTCCCAAGTCCTGAAAAAGCACCTGTATTACAACTGCTTTTCCCTTCACAGCCCCAAAAGCATCCAGTGGCCACTGGCTCCACCTCCCTGTTGTAATTTCTTCCATTGCTTGAATCACAATATGTCTACAACAGAATATCATTACATTCATTCTAGTCCATAGCTCTTCCCCCAATCCTGAGGAGTTTGGGATGGTGATGTCCAATTCACCTCCAAGTGAGAGGGTACTTATATCCCATGGATATGGTGGGTGGGATAATCCTACCTGCAGCTGCAGGCTCTCTCGATTCCCTGGCATAGCTGTTGCCCATCATCGTCTCCTCACCAGGTGACTTGGGTGAGTGCATTGAGCTGTGGAGTAGGAGTTGCAGCTCCACCGAGATTCCAGGCACAGCTGGCACATGGGCAGACCAGAGGCTCCAGTCTCTGGAAGTACACCTACAAACTCCAGCATCACATATAGGTTTGAATAGAAGGGACTGATGGACCATGTGCAGGGAGGACTTATTTAAGTCCAACTGTGTCACTCTCAGGAGCACAGATTCCAAAGTAGAGCTCACTGATAAGGCATCAATCTTTGGAGCTGGTCCCCCTTACATAGGACCTGGGTGTCTACAGAGCCCTCAGTAGCCAGTCTGTGTAAGGTGATATCCACTTTGTTGTTCTATGAGATCCTACTGAAGTGTGCATAAGCATTACCTCTGGGATGATCTTCCAACTCTCTTTGAAGTCTCTTAGCCACATGAACTCATTTTTCTTTACCTTTTCCCCCTTTTATTCATGGTCATTTACCAGCCGTATTGCCAGTTGGCACTTGGTATTAATCCCTCGTTGCCAGGGAGGCTCATCCCCGGGAGTCATGTCCCACGCTGGGAGGAAGGTAATGAATTCATATGCTGAGTTTGGCTTAGAGAGAGGTCACATTTGAGCAACAAGGAGGCTCTCAGGAGGCAACCCTTAGGCACCCCATAACAGTAAGCTAAGTTTCAATTACAAGAGCAAAGACTCATAAAGCTAGTCATCAATAACAAAAACCCATCAGTGGACCATCCTTCCTAGCCAGATACTGCCCTTGCACTCGGGGGACTGTTGCTACTCCCTTGGAGAATGTGGCAGAGCTCTCCAGGCTGGGAATTCAGTATTCCCTCATTTATTGAGTGATTGTCTACCCACTGTGACCATGCCCCACCCCTTGATAATTTGAGCAATTTTATATATCTTTCATGTATATTCAGGTGAACTTCCTCCCATGAAACCCCCACCTCAGACACCCCCCACCAATGTTCCTCTCCTGCCTCCTCTGTAACCCTTCTGTGATCCAAATCTTCCTTGAAGATGAAGCCCATATAATAGCCAAATACAATTATTAAGAAAATGAAATAATAAAGTTAAGCTTAAATATAAGAGATAAAATACATTGAAACTTAAAAAAAAAATACTAGAAATAAAATAAAATTAAAGGATTGGGATATTCAGAAAATGGGAAAAAAACAAAAAAAAATTTTTTTTTAATTTTTTAACATTTTTCTTTTTATCGCTGCATTATCGAGTGTCCAGTCTGTACTGTGGCTCCTGCCCCCTCTCACTCCCCAGTGCCTCTGAATTTTCATTTAATTTTCAAAGAAGTTTTAGATCACAGCAAAGTCACACACAGAATGCTAGAGACTCTCATATGCCCAAGCTCTTTCCCCTTTCTTCACTCCATATTAAAACCTTTTTTATATGGATGGCAGCATTGTTATAACTGTTATACAGATAGTGAAACAAAGCTACTAAACATTGTCAATGGTTTACAGTATAGTTTAAAATTTAGATGGTATAATTTAATAATTTTGGGTGATATTTTCCATGTCCTGTGTCCATTACTGTAAGTTAATGAAAAACATTTCCCATGACCACTAAATACCCCCTGTTTGATCTTTTCTGTTCCTTTCTCCCCCTCTCCCTGGGACACATGACACTTCCCTGTCTTGACTCATTGGATGACAAGATTCATAGTTACATGCAACAAGAGATCTTGACATGCTGATTGTCCTTCCCTATTAGGATCCACCCTTGCTCCTAAGAGACAGCTACCTGTCTTTTTCTGGGTGAATCAGTCCTCCCAATGATGGGGGTCCATCTCCTTCCCACTCACTATGTAGTTCTCCACTCCCCAACACATTATGACAGGATGAACACTCACACACTCCCCAGCAACCTACTCCAGATGCACCCCTCCCTGAATGCCCCCCCAACCTACACTCTAAACCAGTGACACTACCTTGTCATATTGCCATAAGTGCATTCCCACTCCTGCACTTACAACATCATACCCACAAATCCCATGTTTGCCTAGTCTCCCTCCCATCTCTACCCCAAATATCCTGGATATTCTAACCCACCCTTCCTAATCTACCCACCTGTCAACCCTGCACCACCAAATCCAGTAATATCACCACCCATATGTACTATACTTCAATATGCAACTATAGTCTATCACTTTACCATAGATTATGTCTGTATATGTGATGACTCACAACCTTCTCTTCTCCTTCTCTCCCTTGTTAACCTTTCTTTCAGACAATGATTCTGAGAGACTGCTCACTTTCCTCAAATCAAATCTGTTCATCCTTCAATGCCTGGCTTGCTTCAATCAACATAAGGTTTTCAAGATTCATCCATGTTATTCCTTGTGTTAGCTAAGTAATATTCCATTGTATGTATGTACCACATTTTGATCATACATTCTTCTGTTGATGGGCACCGGGGCTGATTCCAACTTTTGGCAATTATGAACAATGCTGCTATGAACATTGGTGTGCATATTTCTGTTCATGTCTTTGCTTTCAATTCTTCTGGGTATATAGCCAGCAGTGGAATCGTTGGATCATACAGAAGATCTATGGTTAATTTCTGAGGAACTGCCAAACTGTCCTCCACAGTGGCTGGACCATTCCACAATCCCACCAGCAGTGGATGAGTGTTCCTATTCCTCCACATCCTCTCCAACACGTAGAGTCTGCTGTTTTTTTAATAGCTGCCATTCTGATGGGTGTAAGATGGTATCTCATTGTAGTTTTGATTTGCATTTCCCTAATAGCCAGAGATGTCGAGCATTTTTTCATGTGCTTTTTAGCCATTGGTATTTCTTTCTTGGAGAAGTGTCTGTTCAGGTCACTTTCCCATTTCCTAAATGGGTTGTTTGTCTTTTTATTTTCGTGGTGTAGGATTTCTTTATATATGCAGGATATTAGGCTCCTATCAGATGTATGGTTGCCAAATATTTTCTCCCATTGGGTAGGCTGCCTTTTTATTTTCTTAATAATGTCCTTTGAGGTGCAGAAGTTTTTAATTTTGAGGAGATCCCATTTATCTATTTTTTCTCTTGATGCTCGTGCCCTGGGTGTGAAGTTTATGAAACCATTTCCTATTACAATGTCCTTTAGATGCTCCCCTACATTATCTTCCAAGGTCTTTATGGTTTTGGCTCTTATATTTAGATCTTTGATCCATCTGGAGTTGATTTTTGTATAAGTTGTGAGATCGTATTCCTCTCTCATTCTTGTGGATATGGATATCCAGTTCTCCAAACACCACTTGTTGAAGAGGCCATTCTCTCCCAACTGAGTGGGCTTGGTGGCCTTGTCAAATATCAGTTGACTGTATATGCAAGGATCTATATCAGAACTCAATTTGGTTCCATTGGTCAATATGTCTATCCTTTTGCCAATACCATGCAGTTTTGAGCACTGTAGCTTTGTAGTGTGTTTTAAAGACAGGTAATGTGATACCTCCAACTTCAATTTTCTTTTTCAATATGTCTTTGGTAATTCGGGGCCTCTTACCTTTCCAAATATATTTATCAATTGGTTTTTCCATTTCCTTAAAAAATATAGTGTTGATTTTTATTGGGATTGCATTGAATCTGTACATTAGTTTGTAAGATAAACATCTTGATGATGTTTAGACTTCCTATCCATGAACAAGGAATATTCTTCCATGTATTTAAGTCTTCTTTGATTTCCTTTAACAGTGTTGTGTAGATTTCTGTATATAAGTCCTTTGCATCTTCAGTTAAATCTATTTCTATGTATTTGATACTTTATGTTACTATTGTAAATGATATTTTTTTCTTGATTTCCTCCTTAGATTGCTATTTATTGGTGTACAGAAATACTATTGATTTTTGAGCATTGATCTTATAACCTGCAACATTACTGAACTCCTTTACAAGTTCTAGAAGCTTTGTTGTAGACTTCTCAGTGCTTTCTATGTATAGAATCATGTCGTCTGCAAATAATGAAATTTTTTCTTCTTCTTTTCCATTTTGGATGCTTTTTATATCTTTTTCTTTCCTCAGTGCTTGAGCAAGTACTTCTAAGGTAATGTTAAATAGGAGTGGTGATAGTGGGCATCCTTGTCTTATTCCCAATCTCAGAGGGAAGGCTTTTTAGGATTTCACCATTGAAAATGATGTTAATTTGGATTTTTCATATATACCCTTTATCATATTCAGAAAATTTCCTTCTATTCCTATCTTTTGCAGTGTTTTCATCAGGAAAGTGTGCTGTATTTTGTCAAATGCTTTTTCTGCATCTATAGAGATGATCATGTGATTTTTTTTTCTTTCAATTTGTTTATGTAGTGTGTTACATGGATTAATTTTCTTATATTGAACCATCCTTGCATACCTGGGATGAAACCCACTTGGTCATAGTGTATAATCCTTTTGATATGTTGTAGAATGTGATTAGTGAGTATTTTGTTGAGGATTTTAGCATCTAGGTTCATTAGAGAAATTGGTCTGTAATTTTCCTTTCTTGTGGTGTCTTTGTTTGGTTTTGGTATTAGGGTAATGTTGGCATCGTAGAATGAGTTAGGCAGTATTCCTTCTACTTCTATTTTTTGGAAGAACTTAAGCAGAATTGGTGTTAGCTTTTTCCGGAATGTTTGGTAAAAGTCAGCTGTGAAGCCATCTGGTCCTGGGCTCTTAGTTGGGAGGTTTTTCATGACTGAGTCTATCTCTTTACTTGTAACTGGACTGTTGAATTCATCAATTTATTCTTTCATCAATGTAAGCTGTTTGTGAGTTTCTAGAAACATGTCCATTTCCTCTAAGTTATCATTCGTGTTGTCATACAATTTTTCAAAGTATCCTCTTATGACACTGTATTTCTGTGGGGTCAGGATTGTAATACAAGAGCATTTATGGACTTTGATCACCAGTGAGTTTACTGCATGGATGGCTGATTACATCTGAGATTGCATCAGCAATTGAGGACACTTTTATCTAATCAGTTGAATGCCTTAAAAGAGGAAGTGATTTCAACATTCAAAGAGAATTCCCAGCTCATTTTTGGACAGCCAACTTCTCCCAGAAACTCATCAAGGACCTTTCATTGGCCTTTCATCAGAGCCCCTGGTTTGCAGCCTGCCTGCAGAACCTGGACTTGTACATTCTCATGGTCGCAAGAGAGACACATAAAATGTCATATTATTGACAGATAGCTCCAGTTGATTCTGTTTCCCGAGACACCCCTGACTAATACAGATAATTTGTCTTTTTATTGTTGAGTTGTAGAGTCTCCTTATATATCATGCATATTAAAGACTTATCAGATA
>JAQZBX010066315.1:0-16134 GCA_029593785.1 Cabassous unicinctus
AGAAGAGAGACATGGGAGGAATTTCTCTGCCTGAAATTAAAACATATTACAAAGCTACAGTGTTCAAAACAGCATGGCACTGGCATAAAGTTAGGCAAATCCATCAGTGGAATAGAATTGAGAGTCTGGAAACCAGCCCTTATCTCTACAGCCAACTGGTTTCTGACAAACCTACCAAGTCCCTGTTAACAGGACAAAACTGTCTCTTCAAAAATGGTGCCGGGGAAACTGGATATCTATAACCAAAAGAGTGAAACAGGACTCCTATCTCACTCCCTATAAAAGAACCAAATCAAAATGTATCAAAGACCTAAATATAAAAGCCAGATGCATAAAACTGCAGAAGAATACGTAGGAAAACATCTTCAAGATCTTGTAGTAGGTGGTGGTTTCTTGGACCTTATACCCAAAGCACAGGCAACAAAAGAAAAAATAGATAAATGAGACCTCCCCAAAATTAAACACTTTTGCACTTCACAGGACTTTGTCAAAAGGATGATAAGGCAGTCAACTCAATGGGAGAAAATATTTGGAAATCACATATCTGATAAGGTTTAATATCAATGACATATAAAGAGATGTTACAACACAATAAAAAGACAAATTACCCAATTAAAAAATGAGCAAAAGACTTGAATAGAAATTTCTCCAAATAAGAAATGCAAATGGAAAAAAAAGGACATGAAAAAATGCTTATCACTAATGATTAAGGAAATGCAAGTCAAAAGTACAATGAGATATCATTTCACACCTATCACAATGGCCACTATTAAAAAGAGAGAGCACTTCAAGTGTTGGAGAGATTGTGGAAAGACAGGGACAGTTATTCACTGTTGGGAATGCAGAAATGTACAGTCACTGTGGAAGTCTGGTAGTTCCTAATGAAACTGGATATAGACTTGCCACATGAGCTTCCAATGCCATTACTGGGTATATACCCAGAAGAACTGAGAAGAGTGACATGAACAGACATCTAAACACCAATGTTCACAACAGCATTATTCAGATTGCCAAAGACAGACAACCCCGGTGTCCATCAACCAAAGAATGGATTAACAAATTGTAGTTATACATGTATTGGAATATTATGCAGCTGTAAGAAGAAATGAAGTTGTAAAGCACATGACAACATGGATGAAACTAGAGGACATTATGTTGAATGAAGCAAGCCAGACACAAAAGGACAAATACTGTATGAATGCATTACGATGAACAAAATATATTGTGTAAATTATTGTATGATTCAAAAAAGCTTGTATGTATCCAGTACATTTAATTGAGAAATGTTTGTTTTTATTCATCTATTTTCTTTGTATTTTTCAATTATTTTTATATTATCAATTATTAAATATACAAAATAAAAAAAATATAAAAGACAAAAAAAGATGCTCTTTGTGTTAAAGTGCTGTCCTAGAAAGTGAACTCCACCCTTGGTTAACTAGACATGCTACTTTCTCTCCTACATGAGCCACCTTCTGCCCTGACCTGCCTTGCTCATTCCTACTTCCTCCCCCTGAAGAATGCCCTTTCCTTCCAAAGCCAGGAACAACTGTGCTTTCACTGAAGTAGATGATGAAAGAAATCCATAGTAAGACAAAAGTACCTATGTAAATGTTAGTTAAAAATGTGCATAATAATTGTAAATGTACATTTAGTTATTACAGTGTTCTCTTCATTTGCTTAAATTTAATCTTTAAATAACTAAAAATTATGTTAAAAATATAAATATATAATATTATTTTACCTAACTTAAATATTGGTTCTTTCATCTAAATTATATTTTGAGGAAGAAAATAGGGCCCAATAATAAAAAATATTAGAAAACCAGACCAAGGTAACAGGTGATTTGACTACAGAAGAATAGATT
This sequence comes from Cabassous unicinctus, assembly GCA_029593785.1. NCBI lineage: Eukaryota > Metazoa > Chordata > Mammalia > Cingulata > Chlamyphoridae > Cabassous > Cabassous unicinctus. The sequence goes on from JAQZBX010066315.1 coordinate 1,868, forward strand.
CAGGGAACTACCTGTTCTCACAGATTAACAAATTTGCCTTTTAGGAAACTCTCTATAATGATTTACCTAGTCACAATTACCAGAATTCTCTGATACCAACAACACTGAAGGAGAATTTAAATCACATAACATGGCAACTTAGAATCCTTGTTCACAAAAGGACTCTCTCAAAGTTCTGGTACCAGCATTACATCATTCTTGAGGACAATTGTGGAGAGAGTAGGGCTGTACAAATCAAATAATCTTATTTCTTTTCCCTAGATCCATGTTACACTCCACTGCCGCTATTCTCACTGTAGGTTATATAAACATCACCTCAGAACTTAACAGGAGTTTGGGGTCAGAGTTTGGCTGGAGAAGTAGGTTCACAAAAGGAGGGACAGGGGAGCTGCTCAGTATCTGAAGAAGATCTTCTTTGTCAGAACCTCACATCCCTCCAACTCGAAACTCAGGAGGTTTCCTCTTTGCTTTCTCATGTGACTGGCTTCTTTTAAAGAGGAAGACCAGCCCTGCATCTCTTAGGCCTGTAAAGCTTTCTCTTTCCCTCTATACCTTGGTCTTCTCACCACTTCATATCTATTATTCTCTAAAGTGTTACTGAATTTCCTTGAATGGCCTCAGAGATTCTGCAGTGTGCACCAGAAATCCCTAAGTGTAGATAGTTTGCTACAACTCGAAGGGAAAATGACAGTACTTAGGAAAAATGGACAGAAGCCCTTCATAATTGCTGGTAGAGGAGTCAAGAAGGCACTGCAGAAACTTTGGTAGACAGGGACAAACAGGGGTTGGTTCAGATTCAGGGATGCACAGTTCTTTGTGTAGATGAGTCTGTGTGTTGATGAATGTGAAGGCTCAGACCTCTGGATGGGGCATGGTATGAGTAGATAAATCATGAAGTTTTTTTAGAAAATTTCCAAGGTTATTGGTGTGAGTTGTCATGGTGTCAAGCTGGCAATAGAGTCATTTTACCAAGGGGATAGTGATTGTGGGGTCATGCTTCATGAAGCCACCCATATAAGGCAGGACAAGAAGGACTTTCCAGGACCTCCTTTGCTCTCTAGATTTTCCCTAAATTCTACTCTTGGTGTTTTAGAGGACAAGGGAGTTACAACATAAAATGAAAAGAATGTACTGTCAAAATTAAAATCCCCTTGACATATGACATTCTATTCCCAATTCTGTGATAATCATTGGCAAACAATTTCTCAGGAAACCTATTATATGTTCTATGTAAATTATAAATATAAACTATATATATGTAAGGTATATACATACATTAAAATGTATGTATGCCTGTATACACTGATCTATTAGGAACTTGTTCCAGCTTTCCTTCATATCTGTGAATGAGGTTTATATTTATTACTGAAGTTTTGATGGAGCCAATGTTGACAAGATAATCAGTCATTACCATTTATACATGTTTTTCTATAGATTTGGATCATGTATAACATTGTGTATAATAACCCATCTTACCAAGAATAATCATTGGACTATAAAGGCTCATCTAGATGCTTTTCCTCTTGCACATCGCCTGAACCAGGGTCACTTGGTGGAATTCAGGTGGCATCTGCTCAGGTCTCATAAGCCCTGATGGCTTCACTCGTGTTTCTGCAGACTTGGGAGGGATGACTGGAAGGCTGGGCTCCACTGGTCCTGTCAACCAGACATGTGCTAATGGCCACTGCAGCATGGTGGTCTCAGGGTGATCAGACTCCTTACATGTGGTTCAGGAATCCCAAAAATAGTGATCTGAGAGACAGGAAGTGGAAAATGCCAGTTTCTCACCTTCTAAGTTATAAACCAGAAGGTAATAAATATACGCAGTCAAAACCACAATTTTCCCTAGTGATGGCACCAATTTCCCACAAGGTGGGCCTTAAGGAGCATAGGCCTAACTGGGCTTGGATTAATTACTATGGTCAGTTATTTGTCTCTTAGACACAGGTGCAAGGCAGCATCACCCAAACCCCCACTGTGGTTCACAGAGCCACTAAAAGTGCCAATCCCTGTGTGCTGAGCTGTGGCACCATGCACATCACTGTGGGTGTGTATATTTAAAATGAACCTATCTGCCCATGTCCCAGCATAGCCTGGACTGTTTAATCACCACCAGAAGAGTGTGTGTGTGTGGGGAGATCTGGATAATTGTAGCATATATGACTTTTCATTTTCTCCCCCAAACATTCCAGTTCTTTCTCCCATTCCAAATAGTAGCAGAATTCCTAAATAGTTAAAACTGCAAGCCCCTGTGCTTGGTGACTGATCAGTGGGTCTTGCACTAGGATTCAAACCTGTTTTTCCAGAAGACTGCCATTGACATCTATCTTCCCCAAACTGCCTAATCACCCCTTATAGTCACCCCAATATTGATAAGCCTTTCCTGCCTTGCAGTAAACATCTGTCCCTTTGCATCTGTTTTCATGTCCATTTGGTTCATGAGCAAATTCACTGAATTCATTGGAAAGCAGCCCCCTTTCCCTGCTGCACACTGACATACCCCATAAAAGAACCCCCTCTTCTGCAAATGCAGATGTCAAGCCTGGGAAGTGCCATCTCTCCTCCTACTGCCGTGGATGAGGACTAGGCCAGGGCTAGGCTCGGAACCATCTCATCCTCTCACTACCAAAGATGAGGACCCCAAGTAAGCCCCCAAATAAATGTCATTACTCAACAAGCTAGAATGGTATGAGTCCTTTTTTTTTCTTTGGTCTGACATATCCCTACCAGTTTGGCAGGAAGCTGTTGCTTTTATACTCAGGACAATATATAGTAAGTGCCAGAGAGAGGACTTCAAGGATTTCTCCAAAATCCTGAGTGACCTAATGTATATTGCTGCTTCCAGGTGGCTCAGATCAGAATTTCCTACTTTCCCTCCTTGACCACACCCAGGAATTTATCAGTGGCATTCTTGTGTTATGATTATTCAAAGATGCTTCTCACCTCTTCATAACCCAGATTGAGATCCTATTTCCAAAGAAACCTTCTACATCAAATTCCTGCCAAGGCATGCAAGGGTATTATGTTCAGACATTAATGTCCTCATTAAAGATTCAGAGGTATCATTTATGAGGAAATAAAACCATAAGAGCTGTTATAACTAATTGAAGATTTCATGGAAATTCTTCCAAAAGTAATTGTACTTTCCTTCCCTGGTCAAATGTATTTTAAACCAAGGTGTTTTATTATTATTTTATATTCTATCATCATTATTAAATTAAAACATGGCTAGGGATTAGCTATTATAAGATCACAACACCAGCTGCCTGTTTCACAAAAGACCCTCAAAACAAATTAGTTGCTGAGAGGCAGGGCTTGAAAGAGGTTGTAGTTATTACTGTTAGTATTTTCATTTATAAGATAACAACAGAAATTTATTTCATTAAAAAGAATTCCAAATACCCCTTAAATATATATCCTTGCACAGTAGTCCTGTGAAGTGGAAATCATACTGAGAAATAAAATGATGATAAAGTATTTGGGCTTGGCTATTTTAATAATAAATTCATATCTTAATAATAGAGATTTATTTGTTTAAAAATATTTCAAAACCAGTTGAACTGTGGACTTCTCTTTGATACCCTTCTAAGTAAAATAGCTGACCAAGTATAAAATATTAACAGAGTAAGGGGTTTTATTGTTCTTTTAATATCTTTTTCTTGTTTAAACAGGAACAGATCTATTGTTAAATCAAAACAATTCACAGATTCTTACTTGGCTGTCTCTGTTAAAGAAATTCCTCCATGGGTTTTTATATCTTTAATGAAATAATACCAGTTGTTTATTTCATTAAAATATATACCAAACTTCCATAACTGGCTTTCCCCTCCTCAGAAAACCCTGTAAACAAAATATCTGCCAAGAACTAAAAGCATTTTAAAGTAGTTTGCCACTACTCTTACCCTTATCACCAATGTCCCTGCTATAGCCTGCAGCTACCAGGTAGCTCTTACACCTTGGGACTTGTGGCCCAAGGATAAGGTGATCAGAGCTGTGAAATGGGATCCTGGTGTTTGAGGATCTGGGAGAAACCAGGACAACACAAAGGGTACAAAGACCTGCAGGCCACTCAGAAGGGACGAGTAAAGATGACACATTCAGGGGAGGGGACGGCAACTGGGGAAGAGGCTCAGATTCCATGGACTGAAAATGCATTTTCCATGGGTTAATGGGTGAATGGGTGGGGTGATGGATAAAAATAGGACAGGGAAGAGTATTGGGATATAAATTTTCATAAATTTTCAAATCCATACGATTAATTTGAACCCACTGCCCTACTGGCCTAAAGCCAGACTTGTTGACTCAGCTGCCTGAGGTGGAGGTGTGGCCTGGAGACCAGAGCATTCAGTGTCATGAGACAGACATTTAGGTCTTTTCCCCAATTTATTTATTTATTTATTTTCTCAATTATATTCAGGAGAAGCACTATATATACATTTTTTTTTGTTACTCCCTTTTAAAATTAAATTAATTTTTTCAATTTTTAAAAGATACTTAGATTATATAAATTTTACACACACAAAAATAGGGATTACCATATGCCTCACTCCCCACACTTCCCACACCCTTCCACATAAACATCCTTCATTAGTGTGGCACATTCATTACAGATGATAAATGCATCCTGGGGTTTTGCCATTCAGCATGGACCATAGTTCACATTGTAGTCTACACTCTCTCCCACAGAGTTCTACATGTTATGTGATGATATAAAATGGCCTATATCTGCAGTTGCAATGTCATTCAGAGTGATTCCCAAGTCCCAAAAAAGCCCCAGTATTACAACTGTTTTTCTCTCTCCCTACCCCCAGAGCCTCCAGTGGCCATTGGCTCCACATCAATGTGGTAAATTCTTCCATTGCTGGAATGACAATATGTATATAGTAGAATATCAATAAGTTCACTCTAGTCCATAGCTCTTACCCCAATCCCAAGGATTCTGGGATGGTGATATTCACTCCACCTCCAATTGAAAGTAGGCATATATCCCATGGGGAAGATGGATGGGACTATACTGCCTGCAGCTGCAGACTCTCTGTTCCCTGAATGGCCATTTTCCATCATCATCTCCCTGCTAGGAGTGCTAGGTAAGTCCAATAAGATGTAAAGTAAGTTTTGAGACTCTGTCAAGGTTCTGGATCCAGTTGGCACATGGACAGCCCAAAGACTTGAGTCTCTGGATGTAAATTTACAAACTCCAGCACCAAATATAGGTTTAAATAGAAAGGACACATGAGACATATTCAGGGAAGATATAAGTGAGTCCAACTCTGTCATTCTCAGGAGCATAAACTCCAAAGTAAGGCCCAAAGGCAAGGCAACAAACTCCAGAGCTATCTGTCCTGACCATAGGACTTGAGTGTCTCCAGAGTCTTCAGGAATCCCACTATTTGGGGTACTGTCCAGTTTGGAAGTTTATGAGATCCTGTTGAGAAGTATATAAGCATTACCCTGGAATGACCTCCTGACTCACTTTGAAGTTACTTAGCCATGTAAACTCATTTGTCTTTAACTTTTCCCCCTTTTATTCGAGGTCTTTTTTCCAGCTGCATTGCTAGTTGGTGCTTGGTAGCAATCCCTCAGTCCCAGGGAGGCTCATCCCCAGGATTCATGTGTCACATTGGAGGGAAGGCAATGCATTCATATGCTTTGTTTGGCTTAGAAAGAGTCCAAATTTGAGCAACAAGGAGGCTTTCAGGACGCAACCCTTAGGCACCCATAACAATAGGCTAAGTTTCAACTTCAAGAGCGAAGCCTCATAAGCCTAGTCATCCATATCAAGGGCCCTGTCAGTGGATCTCCGTCTTCACCAGTCACTGCCCCTACATTTGGGGGGCTGTTGCTGCTTCCTTAGAGAATATGGCAGAGCACTCCAGGACGGGAATTCAGTATTATCTCGGTGATTGTATGAGTCTCCACTCACTGTGACAATACTCCGTAAACATTTGAACATTTTTACATACCTTATATGTATATGCTCAGGTGAACTTCCTCCCAGGCTTGCCCCATCACTAACATCCCACACCAATGATCCTCCCCTGCCCCAATTGTAACCCTTCTGTGATCCAAAGCTTCTTCAAAAATGAAGCCAATACAATAGCCAAATACAATTAATAGGAAAATGAAATAATAATAAGTTTAAATATAAGAAATAACATACATAAAAAGTTTAGGAAACTAAAAATAAAACAAAATTAAAAGATTGAGATATTAAAAAATGAAAAATATTATTATTTTTTTTTAATTTTGCCTTTCATCACCAAAACATCTGGTGTCCTACCTGTACCAGCTATTTTTAAAAAGTGGACTATAAGTTTTGGAGAGGATCTGGAGGAATGGAAACACTCAACCACTACTGATGGGAATGTAGAATGGTCCAGCCATTGGGCAGGACATTTTGGTGGTTCATCAAAAATCTAACTATAGAGCTTCCATATGATCTAGCCATTCCACTGCTGGGTATATAGCCAGAAGAATTGAAAGCAAAGACACGAGTAGATATATGCACACCAATGTTCACAGCAGCATTATTCACTATTGCCAAAAGTTGGGATCATCCCAAGTGTCCATCAACAGATGAATGGATAAAGAAAATGTGGTATGTATATACAATGGAATATTACTCAGCTCTAAGAAGGATACAGTGTTAACATACAGGATAACATGGATGAATCTTGAGGATTTTATGTTGAGTGAAACAAGCAAGGCCTTGAAGAATGAACAGTACATGACCTCCCTGATATGAACTAAGCAAATTGAGCAGACTGAGAGAGCTATTGTCTGGAAGACATGTCTACAAGAAATAGAAAGGGAGGAGAAAGCTGTGAGCCAACATCCATATGGACATAATCTATGGTAAGTGTGTAGTTATGTATTGAAGGGATATGACAGGAGGGTAGTGATATTATTGGGTTGAGTGGTGCAGGGTTGACAGGTGGGTAGATTGCAGAGCTGGATTGGATGGTCCAGGGTACTGGGGAAAGGGTTGGGAGATGGGCCAGGTGAGCATTGGGATTTGCAGGTATGTGGTTGAAAGTACAAAGTTGGGAATGCTCTTATGGCAATATGAAAACGAAGGGTTACTAGTTTAGAGTGTTCATTTGGGACAGGTGCACCTTTTCCCAAATTTAAAAAGGTTACTTTACTAGTATTACTTTTTATCCACTACAAATGGTATTGTCATGGAATTGTCTCTAAATACATACATACATGCATACATACATACATAACATACATACATACCTAATATGTAATAAAAGGTCTTTCAAGTGGTTCTCTTTAACTCTTCTGGGTATTTTCACTGTACATGTCAACATGTCTGGATGAATCCTTATGAGGAGACTTCTCATGGATAAGAATCCCTCATGCATTATAAAACCCCATAAAACACAGACCAAGTCAAATGTATTCATGAAAGTGTTTAGCATTATGGTTTTCTGTTGTTCTTGATTAATCAGTTCAATCAAAAACCCTTGAAACTGGCTTGCTTAGCTGTCCCTTTCATAGAAGTACCTCTTAATAAAATATATATGAAAAAAGAAAATAATTTTGAGGCCTTTGGCCGTTTCAAATATAATTATAAAATCACTTATAAGACCTTAATCAGTCCACTTTAACTTCCTTTCCATGTGCTAAAATCCTTATGAAGAAAACCTCTGCCCAGAGACAAGAATTTAAAGAAATGAGGCCTTATTATTAGAGGTATTAAGTTAAGATGAAATGGAGTGTTGTTGTTTCAAAAGAAATTTTAAAGGTACCATAATTGGCTGGCTATTTCTACTGCGACATGCAAGCAATTTAAAAGTCTAGAGTTATTATTGTGATACTAGTCATGCAAGACAATTAGAGGAATTTATTATAAGAAAATTTAAATTCCCCTTAGCTCGTTCTTATTTTGACAGAGATCGTTCCAAATAGAATACCTACTAGGAATTTTAATAAAACATTTTATTATACTATTATTGTAATTATTCCTCAGAAAGAAACAGAGTTTCCTGAAGAAATTGCTGAATCACATCTGTGAAAATAAAAGAATTTGGAACTCATTGCACCATAAATTAAGGAAGTGCTCAAAGATGGTGAGAAAGCAGAAAGACACAGGAACAACTTTAAGTGGTTCCAAGTACTCAGGTCGGGTAGTATGAGCAGGAAAATAATTAAAGATAGCAGTAAAATAAGAATTTTTGTGTTCACACTGATACTCATAAATAGTAAGTGAGGGAGAAGGGAAAGTTCTTTCTTACAATAGAATGCCCACCAACTAATGGAGAGGCATGATTGAGTTTGAAAATCATATTTTGCAAGCATTATGGTACTAATTTTCTTAGTCAAGAATTACCAATGCATGCTAAAATAACAGGGTAAAATTGGAGAAGTTTGAGGATATTCACAGTTTTAAATATGTCCCTGGAAAATACTTACTCTACAAAAATGAAAAGATAACTATATTAAGATGCCGGACAGACTACACTTCATCCAAAGGATCATGTTACCATCACCAGCAATAGGACAAATGGACACCATACACTCCCCACTCCCCAATATGATATACAGGGAAGAATATAGCATCCCTTCAGTGGTATTATGACCAAAGATGCATACTTATGTACAATCACATGGAAACATTAGAGCAGAGGTTCATAATCTTTTTTGTTCCACAGACCCCTTTGCCAGTCATGTGAAAATCACAGACTCCTAAGTCCACACTAGACTGTATATTATTTAATAAATATATCACACCCACACCAACATGTCCCCACAAGAATAATGTGTTTTTGAATTCCAATTCAAGCTCATTGACCCCCTATTAAGAATCTGTGCATTAAATAAACCCATACTGAGTCATATTGTTCATAAACATTGTTTCTGAAAATCAGGTAAAGGCATACACTGTACCTGATTGAAGGATTTTAAATAGACATGACAGCTAAAGGCAATGCTCCATTGTGGACTGTGGACTTTAGTTGTAATGGACATAACTGGACAATTAGTGAACCCTGAATGGAGGTGAAAATTGATTGGATAGTAGTGATGTATCATGTTAATTTAAAAAATAATGAATGGATAATTTTTTAATGTAGGAGGGTCTTCTTGATTTGAAGGACAAACTCTAACATATTTGGGGGTGATGAGGCAACAGTTTGGCACTTGCTTAGAAAGTTCAGAAGAAAATATTCTGGAAAAAAAAGAAAGGTTGGGAGATACAGAGCAAAGACTATAAAATGTTAACTTTTTACCATTATATGAGTGAAAGTTAAATGAGTTTTTGTTTGTACCATTCTATTCATAGAAGTCTTCACTAGTTCTCACTGAGTTTAAAATTATTTCAAAATGAAAAGTTAAAAAATGTAAGTGATTTCTCTCTACATAAACTGCAGCTGAACTAAATGCCTGCCAATAGTTTAACCTTCAAAGTAATAAGGAATATTATCATAATTACTAAGTAGGTTTAGCCCCATCCAAAGGAAACCACAAACAGCCTGTTACTAGGAGGAAGCCTGAGTCCCAAGAGAAAGGAAGGGACATTGGTGACCAATGGGATCCCAGGCTTTTCTGTTTCCAGCAGGTGAACAATGATATAAGTGTCATACTAGAGTTAAATTCTGGCACCCCAAAGCTTAGGCTAGAATTTAGAAAATCATGAAGCCTTCCACCACCCACCTTCCCTTATGTTTAAAATGAAGGTCATAATCCAGCCCTAATCAGCCATTATGAGCACTCATTTTATAGACACACACTGACCATGACCCCCTTCACCATACTAATGGGGTCTCCCAAGACTGAAGCCCCCACATTGGATGCCTATTTTTTCCAGACCTTATGCTGAGGATGGGGATCTCCAGCAGCTTAGCAGGATCATCTAACCCTACATAGATGCCCAGTCTCTCTCTGGGAACCCCTCTACCCTCTGTGTCAGCCCTGACTCCCATCCACTACATTCCCCTAGCCAGGATCCAAGTCCAAGCCATGGTTGAAGGACCCACCCTGGTAGTCTGAAGTGGGGACTGAGATTGAACAGTCTGGATCAGTCTCCAAAGCAATCAGCAGGCTCCATGGCCAAGGGCAAGAAGGTGCCCCCCATTATTAGACTGGACCCAGATTCCAGCAATGCAGGGATGGGCTCTTGGCAATCTTGGGTTGTTAGAGAGACAGCAGGCTGAGCCAATGACTGCTTAGACTAGTGGGCTGTGGATGCCCTGACCAATAGGGAAAGCAATTCGTCTGTTATTAGGCAAAAACTGTAAGTAAAAAATAGTAAGCAACCCATAGAAAAAAAGAGTTAGACATATGGATTCCCTTTGAATCTGGACAGGCAGATTGTTCCCTTCTCCACCCCAGCTGTGCACTAGATCGGAAAGACAAGATAAAGGCTGTGAATTGATAGACGTGGGTATACGTGAGGAGGGGGTAAGAAGGCCACTGAAAGCAGAGACCCAAAGAAAACCTGAAGACTGAGCCCATCTCCCGCTGCCCCTCCTTAGTTCCCAGAATGCTGGTGGCCAGGCTCAGTACACCCAGATAGGAGTCTGGAAGATGCTTGGTGGAGATATGAAGCTGCCCAAGACAGAGACCTCAGATCCATATGGGTCTCAGCCAGTGAATCCCCAGGAGCCCTGAAACACACAGGCCCCACCTAGGCACACAGAGCCCCATTCAGCTGTCCCCCCCAAAGCACAGGGATGTGAAAGGGTGGTTAGGACCACCTTTTGATACTTGAGGACAGGCTCTGGTCTGAAAGGTAGAGAACAAAACTCTCACTAAATATATGGAATGAAGGGAACACACAGAGGCCTCAGCAGCCTGTATGTCTCTGCAGAACAGGTCCTTGAGCTGACCCCTCTGTCTCCAGTGCTCTGCCCACTCTCTCATGCCAGTGTAGCAATCAACATCATCATCTTAAAGAATCCCTTTCAAGTTCCCACCTGTTCTTCCTCTACACCCTTTTTCCCTCATTACAGCGACAGTTCTCTTAAATTACAATTAAACTCTTTATCCTGGTGAGAGCTTTTGCCCCATCCCTCTGGCCACCATTCACTCACTGCATTTAGTCTTCTTGGGCCTCTGGTTGATCCTCAAACACACCCCTCTCACACCTCCTTCATAGCCATCATCTGTCCTGTGCTTTCATCCTGCAGTGCTTAGCCTCAGGTTGGTGCACTGCTCAGTTGTCCTCTCTTTACAGGGGATCCCTGACCTCTCCTTCCAAGCTTCTCTTTCCCACACCCATCAATCCTTCCTTTTTCTGAGCATTCTTCTCCTTTACTTTATCCTCACATGACATCATCTGTGCTCTGTTTAATTTCCCTGTTCAGTATCTACCCCCTTCAAATATCAGCTCCACTAGGACAGTAAAATTCTTTCTCATCTTTACCATTCGATACTCAGATACAAGAACAAGTTTGTACTGATTTTTCTGTCCTTTGTCTTATTTCCCCAGCCAACCTCCTCAAGTGTCATGTCTTGCTTTCCTTTTGCCATCACTGATAATCCCCAGTTCGTGCTCATTGTCTATAGGAGTGTCATTTCTGAACTGAAACTACTACTTCTGGGGATGCCAGCTATTTCTGTGGGAGGGAAACCCCTGCTGCTACATCAGCATTTCTTTGAAGTATGTCAGATAGTGAGGGAGAGGTATGAGGGGTGGGATGTGGAGGTTTCCACAACTTGTACAGGAAGATTTCTTCATGGTCAGAAAACTCTCAGTGGAGCACAAGGCACAGAAAGAAAATCATTTACATGTGCCAATTTTGTTTTTTATCTTTTCTTATCTTAGAATGTAAATTTTAAATGATAGAAATTCTAAGAATACAGTTTACACCCCAAAAGAAACATTTATTTTGTAATGTTTTAACTAATATATATTAAGTTAAAAAACAAAGTTGAAGGTATTTAGGAGTTGTGACTATTAGGAATTCAAATATGCCAAAAAATGTTGTTGCTGATATTTAAATGTCTCCTATGTGTAAACAGAATATATATATATATATATATATATATTTAATTAAAATACAAAATTTATAATATATAGATAGAATAATAAAGTAGAAATAGATCACTTAAGGTCACTTAAGATATAAATAAGCTATAAATAAAACTTAGACATAATGTTTTGGGATATGTAGTTTGATGAAGTTTCAATTTGAGTAAGGCTTTAAATAGTAGGACTTCCTTTGCCTACAGGGAGATAATTCAAACTTTTTTGAAAGGAGAGAAAGCCCTACATTTCCTGATGTTTTTATAGAAGTTGAGAGTTTTTTCATCTAAAAGAAGGAAATTACCTTGGCTTTGTCCAGGATGAGAAGGTGGAGGAACTCCAGTCAATGGAGAGGGCCCCACTGGCCTCCAAGACCTTCAGAGGGAGGCTGGGTGCGTGAAAACAGCCTGGAGGCCCAGGAGGCCTGAATGGAAGGGAGGTGACAGCGCTGCTCTAACTCCCAAACCCACCCCTGGGGGAAAAGCCATCAAAGGGTAGATGGGGGCCAGATGCTGGGTTTGGAAAATGCCTTGTGTTGTGGTGGCTTTCATGACCCCTTTGAGAGACATCAGTATATTTAGCATCTCCATTATCACCTCTTCTAGTTTTGAACCTTTGGTTCTCTCTCTAGTTTTGGGGCCAGTGAAGTTAACCTTATCAGCATCTCCTTCATTCTCTTTGCCTTTCTGTAGATATCTACAAGGCTGGGTATTTTTTTTTTTAAGTTTCTTTCTCTAGCTTTGCCTCTACAGATGGCACAGTCTCAGCAAAACTCTGAGAACCAACTAAGTATCAGAGTTTTACTCTTCAATCAGTGCAGCCAGTGTGTTGGCAAGCTGCTTTTCTCATATTATATAAATCTGGCTTCTAACAGATTAGAGAAGTCTGAACAACAAGGGACTCACCAGTAAACTGATGACAGGTGGAGGTTGTGGAATGTGAGGACTGGACTCATGTCATTTGACAGTAGTTCCATCACTACTTCTTTTTTTTTTTTTTCAATTTTTTTTTATTTGTAAAATGATATATAAATACATATGCATATATGTGCATTTGTTTACATAAATGTTATTTGTTATATATATATATATACATTTTATAAAGGTGCCTAGATTACCCAAATATTACTCAGAAACTACAGGGATTCCCATGCTCCCCACCGCCCACACCCCCAACAACACCCCACACAACCATTCCCGATCCATGTGGTACTACACCCGCAATGGATATACACATCATGAGGCCTTGCCACTGAGCATAGACCACAGTTCACATCACAGACCACACTCTCTCCCACCCAGTTCTGCATGGTATATTCTGATGGAAAATGGCCTACATTTGTCGCTGCTTTGCCACTCAGGACAACCCCCAAAGTCCCAAAAAAGCCCGAGTATTTCAACTGCCCCTCCTCTCCCTGCCCCAAAAATGTCCAGTGGCCACCAGCTCCACCTCACTGTTACAATTTCTTCCATTGCTTGAATCACAATATGTCTACAACAGAACACCACCAAGTCCACTCTAGTCCACAGGTCCTCCCCCCATCCTGAGGGGATTTGGAAGGTGATGACCACTCCACCTCCAAGTGAGAGAGGGCTTATATTCCATGGATATAGTGGATAGGATTATCCTGCCTTCAGCTGCAGGCCCTCTCCATTCCCTGGGATGACTGTTGCCCATCGTCGTCTCCTCGCAAGGTTACTTGGATGAGTCCATTGAGCTGTAGGGTAGGAGCTGCAGCTCCACTGAGATTCCAGGCACAGCTGGCACATAGGTGGGCCAGAGGATACAGTCTCTGGAAGTACACCTAAAAACTCCTGCATCACATATAGGTTTGAGTAGAAGGGACTGATGGACCATGTGCAAGAATGACTTGTTTGAGTCCAACTCTGTCACTCTCAGGAACACAAATGCCAATGAAGAGCCCACTAATTAGGCATCATTCTCTGGGGCTATCCCCACTTGTATAGGACCTGGGTGTCACCAGAGCCCTTAGGGGTCCCTCAGTGTGGGGTGATATACACTTAGGTGTTCTATGAGATCCTACTGAGGTATGCATAAGTATTAACTCTGGGATGACCTCCCGACTCTCTTTGAAGTCTCTTAGCCATGTGAACTCATTTCTCTTTACCTTTCCCCCCTTTTATTCAAGGTCTTTTTCTGAACGTGTTGCCAGTTGGCACTTGCTATTAATCCCTCGTTGCCAGGGAGGCTCATCCCCAGGAGTCATGTCCCACGTTGGGGGGAAGGTAATGCCTTCAAATGCTGAGTTTGGCTTAGAGAGAGGCCACATTTG
>JAQZBX010066316.1:0-16133 GCA_029593785.1 Cabassous unicinctus
TGTTCTCCTCAATTGTTATCTCTCTTTTTAAATTGTGGAAACATATATACAACATAAACTTACTGATCTCGACTCCCAAGCATACCATTCAATGGGATTCATCACATTCACAGTGTTGTGCTGCCCTCACCACCATCCATTACCAGAACTTTTCCATCACCCCAAACAGAAACCCTACAGCCATTATGCGTTAACTCCCCTTCCGCCTCCTCCTCCACCCCATAAGCTGTACTCTACTTCCTGTCTCTAGCAATTTGCATATTCTAGCTATTTCAAATAAGTGGAATCATACAATATCCATCCCTTTGTGTCTGACTTTTTTCATTCAACATGATGTCTTCAAGGTTGATCTATGTCATAGCAAGTAACAGAACTTCTTTCCTTTTTTTTCTTTTTCTTTTTTCATTCCTTTTTTAAGGCTGCATAATATTCCATTGTATGAATATACCACATTTTGTTTTTCCACTCATCAGCTGTTGGGCATTTCAGTTGCTTCCACCTTTTGGCAATTGTGAACAATGCTGCCTTGAACGTTGGTGTACAAATGTCTATTTGAGTCCCTGCTTTCAATTCTTTTGGCTATATTCCTAGAAGTGGGTCATATGGTAATGCTGTGTTTAACTTTCTCAGGAACTGCCAAACTGTTTCCCAGAGCAGCTGCACCATTTTACATTCCCACCAACAATGTACTAAGGTTTCTATTTTTCCACATCCCTGGCAGCACTTGTTAACTTTCCATTTTTCAAACAACTGACATTCTAATGGGTGTGAAGTGTTATCTCATTGTGGTTTTGATTTGCCTTTCCCTAATGGCTAATGATATTGAGCATCTTTTCATGTGTTTATTGGCCATTTGTGTTTCTTTGGAGAAATGTGTATTCAAGTTCTTTGCCCATTTTTAAATTGGATTGTTTATTTTTTGTTGAGTTGTAGGAGTTCTTCATATATTCTGGATGATAAACCTTTATTTATATGGTTTCCATATAAATAAACCAAATATTTATATAGTTTCCAAATATTTTGTCCCATTTTCTTGATTATCTTTTCACATTCTTGAAAATGCCCTTTGATGCACAAAATTTTTTAGTTTTGATGAAGTCCCATTTATCTATTTTTTTCTTTTGTTTCTCATGCTTTTAGTATAAAGTCGAAGAATCCTGCATAATACAAGGTCCTGAAGATATTTCCCTATGTTTTTTATAAGAGTTTTATTTGTTTAGTTCTAATATTTAGGTCGTTGATCTGTTTTGAGTTAATTTTTTATATGGCGTGAGGTAGTGGTTCACTTTCATTCTTTTGTAAGTGGATGTCTAGTTTTCCCAGGACCATTAATTGAAGAAATTATTCTTTCCGCATTGAATGGACTTGGTACCCTTGTCAAAAAATAATTGGCCATAGATGTGTGGGTTTAGTTCTGTTCTCTCAGTTCTATTCAGTTGGTCCATATGTCTGTCCTTGTGCCAGTAACTCACTGTTTGGATTATGTAGCTTTGTAATTTTTGAAAGTGCAAAGTGTGGGTCCTCTAATTTTCTTCTTTTTCAAGGTGTTTTTGGCTATTTGGGGTCCCTTACTCTTCCATATGAATTTAATGATTAGCTTTTCCATTTTTGTGACAAAGGGTGTTAGAATTTTGTTTGGGAATGTGTTAAATCGGTAAGTCGCTTTGGGTAGTATTGATAGCTTAATGATATTAAGTCTTCCAATCCATGCACATGGAATATTGTTCCATTTACTTAGGTCTTCTGATCATTTAGTTTTGAAAGAAGATTATTTGTTGAAGTCACTATCATGTTTTAGTTAGGAACCATCCTCTGGGTTCAGCATAGGTTTCAAATCCATGCTTTGCTTCTTGACTTCTTGGAGCCCTTTCATCATCTGTAAAATGGAAGAAACATCCGGTTGATTGAGGATCTGGTGAGGAAATGCAGGTGGGATGCCCAGCTGTGCTGAGAACTCACTATATAATAGTTAGCCTCCACGGCTGAGACGGTGTGTCCCGCATTGTGCACACTTTGTGTTGCTTTAACGTCTCCATTCCTCTTGGTGACTTCTGCAGTAGACCTGATACTACCACTCATAGTTACAGATGAGGACACCATGGTACAGAGAGATTAAGAAACTTTCCCAAGGTTGCATATCAGTAGGTGTTGAAATCAAGATTGAACCCAGGCCTCCTGACCAGAGAGTCTCTTTTATCTGCTCCACCGATCCCTGCAAGACGACACTTGTAGAAACGATTAACCCTGCTTGACGGGCAAAGCAAACTGTGGCCCTGAGATGGCAGGGACTTGCCTGGTGTCCTCCAGCAATTCATGAGGGGCTCTGGGGCTCAGAACCGAGGCTCCAGCCCCCTCCTCCTCCCTCAGCCTTTCTTCTGACCCTGTTTTGCTTATCTGAGCACTGTCAGCCAGGATGGGAAGGAGCAGTTCAGATAACCCACCCTGGAAGCAAAATTTCCCTTTAAACCTCAAAGGGCCCAGCTTTCCTGATCACTAATCTGCCTTCTTTCACTTCACAATAATTTATTCATTTAAAACCACACAAGGGGCCCATTATTAAATCCTCCTTGTAAAAAGTTAAATCCCTTATTCAAAAGGCTAAATATCTCCTTTACTCACTACTACCAGCCTCATTCCCATCCCTTCCCCTGGGGTAGCCACTGTTTGTTATATCACCTTCCAGAACTTTATCTCAGCCGTAGCATAATGAAAATAATAATACTTATAAAGGGCTAACTAATAGCCAGGCACTGTTTTAAGGGTTTTTCATGTTTTAATTCATTTGAGCCCTGTGACATAGGTAAGTTATTACCCCATTTTACAGATGACAGCACTGAGGCTCAGAGAGGCTATGTAACTTGCCCAACACCACACAGCCTGCAAATGGTGGAAAGGTCAGTAGCCAAACTCACACAGCCTGGCTCTCAATCTCTAAGCTATACATATAAAATCACACTATTATACACCTCTGGGAAAAAATACAGCATTGCTGTTTTGTTTATGCGTATTTTTCAATTGTGGTAAAAGACACATAAAACTTACATTATAGCCATTTTAAAGTCTGCAATTCGGTGGCGTTTAGTATACAGTGTTGTGCAACCACCACCTCTAGCTAGTTCTAGAACGTTTTAATCACCCCAAAAAGAAACCCCATATCCACTCCCCCCTTCTCTCAGCCCTTGGCAACCACTAATCTCCTCTCCGTCTCTATGGATTTGCCTATTCTGGACGTTTCACATAAGTGGACTCATACATATGTGGCTTTGGTGTCTGGCTTCTTTCACTTGTTAAGACAAATGGCATCATACTGTGTATATCATTACATGTATATACCGTGGTGTCTTGTTTATTCATTGATGCATCTTGAGGATCCAGCCATGTTAACACATAATCGGTCTCCTTCATCCCCATCACCCCATGGTCCAGGTACACCAATTTTATTGATTGATATCTGGGTTGTTCAAATGCTGCTGCCAACTTGCCCTTCAAATCACGTTTCAGGCTGTGAATCTGAACCACTGAACCCAGGCCTTCTCTCCTCCACACCTTGTGCTCTCTTCTTATCTGGAAATTCCATCCCCCAAAGCAGCACAAGATCCCTCCGGGATCCTCAGCCCATGCCTCTGCCCCATGGGAGGGGATTTCCAAACCTCAGCTTTATTTTCAGTCTGCTTTGGACAAGCTGAGCCCTGGCCTGGGTGGAAGGGGCTGGCAGAGCCCCAGAGCCGGGCGATGAGGTGTCAAGGAGAAGACCAAAGGCAGACAGCCTCCCTGCTGTGGTGAGGGGGCAGGGCTGAGCGCCGGTCACCGGGAAGCACCCTCACGGTCTCCATCTAAAGGCTTCCCATCCCAGGGCCTTTGGGTGGGCAGGAGGCAAGGGTCACCTGGCTCTGGTTTGCTGGAGAAGCAGGGTGCCAGGTTTGAGGGTACGAGATGCTAGACTCTTTCCAGTGGGAGTAGAGAGCTGGGTGTCCTCTCCTTGGGACAGGTTCCTAAACTTGTCTGCGCACTGGAATCACCTGGCAAGCTTCCAAAAGTTCCTGATGACTGGGGTCCACCCCAGAGGTTGTGCTTCCGTTGGTCTGAAGCGTGGCCCGTTGGGAAAGATTCTGAATGATTCTAATGTGCAGACAAGTTGGGAACGACTGGCCTGGAGGATCCCGGGAAAGGCCTTCTGAGGGTTCCGGGATGAATTGGGCAGGAGCTTTCTTGTCGTGTTCTCACCAGTCACCAGCCACTTCCTGTGGGTGCTGGGCTCAAACTGCCAGGACTGAGTAGAAGAGGCAGGGCCACTGACTCAACACTGCCGTCTGAGCCAGGCTGGGGCTGGTGATGGGGCACCCCGGTCCCTGAGGAGGGCACGTCTGAAAATCCCAGGAGCCTGTTGGTGGAAAGCCTGAACCTTCAGAGCAGGAAGACGGCTGGGGTGAAGGAGTTGGTTTAGGCCTTGTGGTGCCGGCTGGGACCCAGATTCCTGGGTCTCCCATGATGAGTCAAGAGAGGCCTTGTTGGGTTTGGGCAGGGACCATGGGTCCCTGACCCAAGACCCAGGGAGCAGGCTTGGGCTGCTCTGGCTCTCTGGCACCTTCCCAAGAGGGCTGAGAGGCAAAGGGGTGTTTGTTCAACTCCTGGCTCTCTGACTTAAACTGGTAGCCTGGGAAGGTCCCCTCTCTACTGGGAACCCTGGTTTCCTTATCTGTGGAGCAGGTATGGGGACAGCCCACTCCTGGAGAGCTGACAGAGGAATAAATGAAGCAATGATTGTGAATGTGCTTTTGAAATCCTGCTGGGTCCTGTGCTGGTGAGGGGGACAATAAAGATAAGGGTTTTCAAAGGAAACAGTCACCCCCACTTCACCATGGCTCCAGAATTGTGCTCTGCCAGCCTTGGTGGCTGAGGCAAGAAATGGCTCCTATTCAGTAGAATGCAGATCTGAGGGTGCTCCCCATGGGGCGCCAGGAAAAGCTGGTGATTCTTGGGATAGGGCCATGTCAGCCTCCACAGCAAGGAACCCCTGGGCCAGTTCTGGCCCTGCCTTTGCTTATTTGCCAGCAAGGCCTTCCCCTCTCAGGGCCTCAGCTTTCCCATCTGTAAAATGGGGCTGGCCTGGATCCCACAGCCAGGGCTCCTCAACTCTGTCACCCTTGGCGTCCAGGCTCAGCATGCTCTGAAGCCACCCCCCGTCATCTTCCATCCTCAGGGGAAGGCAAGGCCCTGGGTTCTCTGTGGCCGCCCGTACAGGGTTTGGTCTGGAGGATTCTGAGTGGCGAGAGGGCCTATGTGGGCACTGGATCCCCCCCTGCCCCCAAGGGACTGGCCTGTCAACTCGGTCCTCAGACACAGACTTGAGCAGCTCTTTTCTTTGAGGTATTTCTATCCAAGTGTCTGTAGTCGCTCTCAAGAGCAGCGGCTGCTGTCTTTCTTATCACTCTAGCCAGCTACATTCTTTCTGTCTCTGGAATTAGCATTTGCCTTTTTACTTCTGTCCATCCTCAGTCCTGACCTCCCTTCTCCCACCTGGCGGAATTGGGGTCTGGTAGTGCCACAGGGGCAAGGTTTCTGGGCTCCCACAGACACTCCTCTTCTGTGTCCCCTGATCCTCCCAGACAGCCCCGGAAAGCAGGCAAAGCAGGTGGTGTCCCCAGTACAGGTGAAGAAACTGAGGTCCAGCAAACCAGAGCACTTGTCAGGTCCTCTTTCTCCTCTTCCACGCAGCTTCATGGGGTCCCCCTTAACCCAAACCTTGAGAATCGGGAAGAGGGAAGAAGCCAAAGGAACGGTGGTCAGAAGTCTGTAACTCACTCACATCCTCCCCTTCATCCATCCACGCCTTCTGCCCTGCAAGGAAATGGTGCTAACTGCAATAATAGTTAACATATTGAGCTTTTATGGCATGCCAGGTGGCTTGTCAAGGATATCTCATAACAACTGTGCCAGTAGATATTATTATTACTCCCCACAGAAGAAGCTGTTGGTGGCTTCTACCTATATCCCTTTAATTAACTGGTGCACATACCCCCAATCCATTTTGTGTATTGGTTGCCAACATCTGCACCCTTCTCCAACAGATTGCCCTTAGCCAGTTCAGCTATGACTGGGACATTATGCCTCCCTCCCCACCCCCCGCACAGGGCATGGCCCATAGCCAGTGGCTGACTGGCGCCAGGGCATAACTGCCCAGCCCCACTGCCTTTGGGCAGGACAAACTCTGTGTTACCTACCATTCACACTCCAGAGTTCTCCATGGGTCAGACCAAAGCTAAACTTCTTCTGAAACCTTATCTTTGTCTAGTTTTTTTCTCTACCCAATTTTGCTTCCCTCACCCCTTCAATTAATTGCTTTTGCAAAAAAACCCATTTTGGGCTCTGCTTCTAGGAAGCTGATCTGGAACACCCCCATTTTACAGATGAGGACACTGAGATACCAAGAGACTACATAACTTGACCCAAGGCACACAGGCTAGTAACCAACCAACTCATAGAGACTTGAACACTGGGCCATGGTGCCAAGATATTTGCTCTTATCCAGAACCAGGTGCTGCTCTGCCCTCCAGGTTTCCCCAGCTCTCAAAGTGTTCCCAGGCTGCCAAGAGAGGTGGGCAGGCCAATAAGAAATGGCAGTGCAGAGTGGCAAGACCTGCATGGAGGAAAGATCACTAGGGAGGGAAGCCCAGTGCTGGGAGGTGGTGGGAAGGGCAGCCTGAAAGGGGGTGTGGCTGCCTGGAGTTCTGTACCCCAGAAAAACATGTTCTTAATCCATTCCCATACAATGGGTGTGAACCCACTGTAAATAGGACCTTTTGATGAGGTCACTCCAGTTAAGGTGAGGCCCAACTGAATCAGGATGGGTCTTAATCCTATTCCCAGAGGCCTTATAGGGAAAGCCACAGAGAGAGAAGACCCTGAAAGCAGCCCGAAGCTGGAAGTCAACTAAACTGGGAAGAAAAAGGAGATGCCACCATATGCATCATCAGGTGAGGGAAAAGCCAAGGAACCCCAAAGATTGCCCCCCAGCCAGAAGATACAAACCCCAAGAGGAGGCAAACCTTCCAGCCTCTGAAACCATGGATCAATAAATTCCTGTTGTTAAGCCAACCAGTTGTATGATATTTGTTTTAGCAGCCAGGAAACTGAAACAGGAGGCATGATTGAGCTGGGTCTGCTAGAAGGAGGAACTTACAAGGTGAGATAAAAGGGAAGGATGCAAAGGTGATTTCTGGTACTTTGCATGAGCACCCATTTGGCTGACTAATACAGAATTTGGTACTGGAGAGTGGGGTAGTGCTTTTGCAACTACCAAAATCCTGGAATGGTTTTATAAATGGCTAAGGGGTATTTTTTGGAGGAATTGTGAGATGCTTGGTAGAAAAGACCTACAATACTTTGAAGAGACTGTTGATAGTAATATGGACTCTAAAGAGACTTTCTATGAGGCCTTAGAAGTAAATGATGAAACTATTATTGGAAACTGGAGGAAAGGTGATCTGTGTTTTAAAGTTCTCTGTTTTAAAGTTGCAGAGAACTTAGCAAGATTAACTCCTGATGTTTTATGGAAGGCAGTGAAAACAGTGAACCTGGGCATTTAGCTGAAGAACTTTCCTAAGTAAATTTGTGGAATGTGGCTTGGCTTCTTCTTGCAGCTTATAGAAAATTCTAGATGAGAGAGATAAGCTGAGGACTGAATTGTTGGGCACAAAGAAAACAGAAACTGATTCTGGAAATTCCAGGCCTCTGAAAATCAAGCTCCCAGATGATAGTGCCCCATTTGAGGACTTAACTAAACTGGGAACTTGTAAATCAGGAAGGAAGATGCAGTTATCTAGGAAAGACTTGTGGAAACTCTTACTGTCTGATGGCTTGGACACCTGCTTCTTGCATGCTAAACCAACAAGCTTTTTGAGAGAGCTGTATGAACAAAACTACTGTCAGCTTGGACTAAAAGGGACATGGAAGGGAGAGATTGAAGGGGAAACAACTTCAAGAGGAGAACCATGGAAACTGAGATCTGGAATTAAGACATCTCCTCAGTCCAAGAGAGGAACCCCACCCATGTGTACAGTGAAGTGAGTTTGCCCTGGCAGTTGAAGAGGGTGGATGTTCCTGCCAGATGTTCAGGAAGAGTTTTGCTGCCCCAGGGTACAGAGAGGGTGGAGCACATTCCCCAAGAATTAGAGAAGGCCAGGTGGCCAACTTGTTACTCTGAGAGAGTGGGGCCTGTATGCCAAAGGTTAGGCAGAATTTTGTCTTCACTTCACTGTCCTAGGGGGGGTTAAGACTCTAACCCAAAGATTAGATAAGGTGTGGCAATCACCCCAAAGCCCTTGGAGGGTGAGGTCTGGGCTTGGTCACCACCCAGATGTTTGATGAGGGTGGAACCAAGAAAATGGCCATTGGGCAAGCCTGTGGAAAGGGTGGGTCCCCATAAGGCCCCAGGGAGAAGAAACCATCATCTTAAGAATAACTCTTAGACTTTGAAATTGAAAGGAGTATGCCCTGCAGGTTTACTGAACTGTAGAGGACCCATGACTCATGTTTGCCTTCCAATTTCTCCGTATGGTAATGGAAATGGTAATAGAAATGTTTATCCTTTGTCTGTCCATTTGTGTATTGGAAGCAGATAAATTGTTTTGTAAGTTTCAGAGGGGATTTTGCCCCAAGACAAACTGTATTTCTTTAAATTGATTGTGATATGATTTTGTACTTGCGTTGTTACTAATGTAAGGTTTTTTTGAATATTGTAATGTTTTTTTTGGAATTCAGAGGGTGGAGTGTAGCAGTTTGGTATTATTTATGAATTCCAAAAATAGATTATGTTTGTAAATTGGCCTGTTTGCATATTAGATTGTATTGGATTCAGAAGTTTCATTTTTACTTGATTAAATTATGATTAAGGCTTTGATTGGACCATGTCAGTAGGACGTTGAGTCCCTGCCCCCTTGGTGGGTGGAGACTCACAGAGAAACCACATCGCAGAGAAGGGAGGCTGGAGTTTTAATCCTGGCGCCTGGGAAGTAAGCACACAGAGATGCAGATATGTGAGGAAAGAGAGAAGACTCCATTAGACATGGCAGAGGTCCTGGGAAGAGAGATAAGCCATTTGCCTGATAATTTACAGCTGGCCTTGTGGAGAGAGCAGAGCAGCTGAGCCCTGGGAGAGAGACAAGACTTATCCCAGCCTACAGCTGATATTGGAAGAAGCTGGGACCACGGAGCCTTGGGTGGAGGAGGAAGGCTGAACCCTTGCGGACGTCAGCAGCCATCTTGCTCCAATTCATGGCAACAGACTTTGGTGAGGGAAGTAATTTATGCTTTATGGCTTTAATTGTAAGCATCTACCCCAAGTAAATAAATACCCTTTATAAAAGCCAACAGATTTCTGGTACTTTGCATCAGCACCCTTTGGCTGACTAATACAGGTGGAAAGGGAAAGGAAATCACCAGGGCAAAAGCCTTGAAGCAGAAAACTCTGTTTATACTCCCTCTTCTCATCTCTACCCCAATAGCACTTCCAAGAAAGTGGGAACGATTCCTCAAGAGTAAAGGCAGTGGTGAGGGAAGGGGCCATGAAATTGAAGCCACAGTGGAGCAAACCCCTCTAGCAGGCCTCTTCAGTGAGGTGGAGAGGTAGACAAGAGCAGACCTTCCCTTTCAGGGCCCACCCAGGAGCCCAGAGCCCCCTCAAGGCTTCCAGGACATCCCCCTGCCCTTTTGTTTCCCACTGTCTGGACTTGGAGTGGAGAGAGCACTGAACGGTGAGTCCACATGCCTGGAATCCCTTCTGGCTCTATCCCTCCCTGACTAGGTGATCCTGGCATTTCGTTGCCTTTCACTGAGCCAGTTTTCTCTATGTGTTTGATGTTCTTTCCAGGGGCACTTTGGTGATTCTTAGAAGTAACACTGTGCTGAAATAAAATGCAAATGCATAGTATATTGGATTTTACCCTTCTTGTCCCAGAACAGATTTAACAGTGGCTCTGTTCTCATTTTCTGTAAAGCAGTCATACATTTGGGTAACATGAAACTAAAAGTTCGTATGTAAATCAGAAACTGCTAACCATGTGTGGAGAAATTTACCAAAGCACAGTAATCGAGAGTGTCTCTCTCATTCTTTGATGGATACCCCAAACCAAACAAATATGAACATAGAAAATTTGAGTGACAGCTAGTATGGTTGAAATGATAGATATATTCAATTTTTAAAATTTAAATTTGATTAGAGATATGCATGTGGTACAAAATCCAGAGGGTTCCTCTAATTAGAGAAAATTGCTATCATGAGTTTCTTGCATGTTCTTCCAGAAATTTCTATGTATTTATAAACATACACTTTTTTTTTCCTCTACACAACTGCAGCACAATTTATATCTTGTTCTGTCCCTTGTCCTTTTTTTTTTTTTTAACCTTAATGTATCTTATAAGTGTGTATGTAAGCTAAATACTTGGGCATGGAATTACTAGATGTAGCTGCATGTGTGTTTGCAGTTTGGGTAGATAGGGGTTGTGTCAGTTTATATGCCCACCAGCAGGGCATGAAAATGCCTGTTAATCCACACCCTTGCCAACAATATTATATTCTTGTGAATCTGAGAGCTGGTCAGACGTATATCTAGGTAGTTTTTTCTTTCATTTTCTTTCATTTTGTGTGAGGTTGAACATCTTTTCACATATTTAAGAGCCATTTGTATTTCCTTTTCTGTAAACTGTTCATGTTCTCTGCCCATTTTTCTATGGGTTGTTGGTCTTTTTATTTTTTTTTTTCTTATTGATTTTTGGTAACTTTTAAAAAAATTCAAGCACTAAACAATGAAGCAAAATGAAACTAATTTTATTTTATGTATTTATTTTTATAGATGTGTGGTGATATCTCTTGTGGTTTTTGTTTGTTTGCTTACTTGCTTGCTTTTTTGTCAAACACGCCTCCTTCCCCCTTCCTTCCATTCCCTTGGTCACCTCTGATCTGCTTTCCAGCTCTGCACATTTCTATTTCTAGGCATTCCAACCAACATCACATCACATCCTCTCCAACAATTGTTATTTTCTGTTTTTTTAAATAGTAACCATTGTAGGGGGTGTAAAATGGAATCTCATTGTTGTTTTGATTTGCATTTCCTTAATGGCTAATGTTGTTTAGCATCTTTTCATGTGCTTATTGGCCTTTTGTATATCTTCTTTGGAGGAATGTTGCTTTCAAGTTTTTTTTGCCCAGTTTTTAACCGGGTTGTTTGTCTTTTTGTTAAGTTGTAGGATTTGTTTGTATATTCTGGGTATTAAACCCTTATCAGGTATGTGGTTTCCAAATATTTTCTCCCATTCTGTAGGTTGCCTTTTTGCTTGCATAATGGTGTTCTTTGATGCACAAAGTTTTAAATTTAGATGAAGTCCAGTTTATCTGTTTTTTCCTTTGTTGCTTATGCTTTTGATATAATGCCTCAGAAACCATTGCCTAACACAAGGTTCTGAAGATGCTTCCACATATTTTCTTCTAGGAGTTTTATAATTCTGATTCTTGTATTTAAGTCTTTGGTTCATTTTGAGTTAATTTTATTTATGGTGTGAGATAGGGGTCCACCTTCATTCTTCGCATGTGGATATCCAGTTTTCCCAGCACCATTAATTGAAGAGACTATTCTTTCCCCGTTGAGTAGATGTGGCACCCTTGTCAAACATTAATTGACCACAGGGGGTGTGGGATTTTTCCTTTTGGAGTAACAAAAACATTCTAATATTGACTGAGGTGATGTCAGCACAACTCTGTGATGAAAATGAAGGCCACTGAGTATGCACTTTGAATGGATTGTACAAAACATGGGGCTGTATAACACAGGGAATCCAGTGGTGGATGATGGACTGTGGTTGACAAGACAAATGTGGCAATGTTCTCTCATGAATAATAACAAATATATAATACTGATACAGATGTTAATGAGTGGGTGGGTTGGGGGAAAAGTGCACCTAATGTAAGATATGGGCTGTGGTTAGTAGTGGTGTTTTGATGATGCTCTTTCATAGTTTGTAGCAAATGTTTTACAACAATGCAGGGTGTTGGTGGTGGGGAGATGTATGGGAAACTTGTATGATGATATGCATGTTTGTTTTGTAAATTCATAAATTTTACTATACACTTATAGTTTATGTTGTTCATATATGAATGATATACTTCAATAAAATTTTATTTAAAAAATTAATTGGCCATAGAATAGAAATGAGGGTTTACCTCTGAACTCTCAGTTTGATTCCATTGGTCTGTATTTTTGTGCCAGTACCAAACTGTTTTGATTACTGCAGCTTTGTAATAAGCTTTAAAATTGGGAGATGTGAGTCTTCCAACTTCATTCTTCTTTTTCAAGATGTTTTTTGGCCATTTGGAGCCCCGTACCTCTCCATATACATTTGATAACTGACTTTTCTATTTCTGCAAAGAATGCTGTGGGAATTTTGACTGGGATTGCATTGAATCTGTAAATCACTTTGGGTAGAATTGACATCTCAACAATATTTTGACTGCCAATCCATGAACATAAAATGTCCTTCCATTTCTTTGACTTCTTTTAGCAATGTTTTATAGTTTTCTTTATATAAGACCTGTACATTCTTCATTAAATTTATTCCTAGATATTTGATTCTTTTTAGTTGCTATTATAAATTGAAATTTTTCTTGATTTTTTGTTGTACATTGTAGATTTTAATATTTTAAATTGTTAATTCTGGAATTTCATCCCTGAGCTGTTTGTTCCTTAAGTTTGTATCCAGCTGGTGATATGAGATTTCCTTGAGTGCCAGGAGCTAACAAAATCAAACAAACCAATGCAAAAAACAAAACAACACCTTTCACATCTTTGCAAATTGACTCTGCGTTGATGGGTACTCTCTGTCAGAGTTTAGGACTACTGTCAAGAAAATCAGCACTAGGCAAATGTGAAGTGCAGGGTCCTTACTGTGTTTTCTGAGCCTTAGGAATCCCCCACATTTACAGAAATTCGAATGCCCCCTCTAATCCCTATGAAATAAACTTTCTCACCCTGCCAGATGCTGTACTGTAATCCTTTGCCCCAGGTGACTAAGAGTTAATTATTTCTGACACTGCTTTATCTGTCTGCAAGATGCTTCTGTCTGCAGGGCAAGCACTGGGAGGGTGAGCCAGAGAGGAGTTTCTGGTTCAGTCTTTCAGGCTGCCACCTTATAGACTGGCACCAACATTCAAGCATTACATTATGTGCATAGGATTTACTCTGCTCACTCCAGAACAGGGCTAGGGACCCACAATGGGAGTGTGGGATGACTTCACACTGGGTTAGGGAAGAAGGGGTGGGGAAGGAGTCGGCAAAGGTGCCACAAACGTCTACCTTTTTTTTTTTTAAACCTCTGCAATTATTAGTTTATTAGTATTATCCAGGACTGAGATGTTCAACATTCCTCCTGAAATCATACATAAACAAATGCAAATGGAAAGAACCCAAAGATCAAAATTATATAACAAAACAGTACTCCATCACAAAAGCATATGAAATTACAAGAATGCATTTTTAACACACTGGCACTTTAAAAGAATGATAATCTCAAAAAGCACAAAATCACCAAATTATTCCCTAAGCCGCTAAGCAGACAAAAATTACCCTAATGAATGAGACTGGCTTTTATAAAGAAAAAACAATTTGAATAAATTGGATAACTGGCACATAGATGTAAAGTTCAAGTGTCTTCTTTCCTTGTGTCTATTTCATTCATAAAAATATACCCTACTTTAAATGAGGCACTATCATTTCTAAAGCTAGCCCAATTAATTAAAAATATTTAAATATAAATTTTCATATAAACTAAGCAGTCCATAGTTAGACAAATTGGAAAAGACATTTATAGCCAGCACTTTCATAGAGCCCTTGGTGGGACAAGCATTAACAGGATCTAATACGGCAGTCTTGTATTTTTAGCTCACACTTTTGGGGATACATTCTCAGGTCTACAAATATAACTGCCATTATATGATAATGGGACTTAAAGACTGTAGAGTCCTTATGGAAAGGTTAGAATATACCTTTCTATTAGTCCTTCAAGTCAGCAATCTATATGAAAAGAAGAATACTGTCATATGATATCATGTGATCCAAAATGGGCAAAAGCAAAAGACTAGCTTCCCCTCAAAAAGAATAATTTCAGACCTATGAAAAGGACAATACTAATAAAAATTTTTAGTTACTTAGATGCATTCAGAATGTCAGTGAAAACAGCCGAAACTTTTTTTTCTCTCTCTCAATTAGAGTGGTATTCAGTTAACAGAATGACAATTATTTAGGACAAGCTGCATTAGAGACAACTGAAGATGAAAAAACCACAACTAATAGATGACTAATTTGTGCTGTGCACCGAGAACCTGCTTTAAATTAAAACCCCTATACCGTACCAGGCAAGGTCAGCAGCTGTTGAAAAGACCATTCAGTAGTATGTTAGCTATACAAAAAAAGACACTGTACAGTTTAAAAACAAATCTTACACAGCCTTACATTTCGGTTTTTTTTTTTTTCTTTAGAAGGAGTGAGTTGTGTACAGGGGGGTTGAATGCTTTTTAGACAAGGAAAAAACTGCTAGAACCAACTTATTCATCATCATCATCTTCCTCCTCCTCTTCTCTTTCTTGCTTTTTTCAGCCTTGATGACTCCCTTTTTATTTTATTTATCTTTATTTTTTTGCCACATCAGTCTTTCCTTTAGCCAAGTACAAAGCAATATCTTTTTCGTATTTCTCCTGCAGCTTAGCAGCCTTCTTTTCCTAAGGCTGCTTGTCATCTGCAGCAGTGTTATTCCACATCTCTCCCAGCTTCTGGGCGGCATCACCAGTGGAGAGGACAGGATGCTCGCCTTTGCTTTTTTGAGCATTAGCCATTTTCTTTGAGAAAATTTATTTGAGATTAATTAGCTTTCCTAGAATTCTAGTACTTTTATTTTCATCTCACTCAAAATAAGAAATTGCAAATTTAAAAATTAATTCAATGGATAAAGGATTCTCTTAATCTTTTCTCAAAGGGATAATGTAGATCACTTTATTGAGACAACTTTGACTTAAATATGTTTCTGTAATTGGATTTTAAATGTTGGAATGTAAAAAAAAATAGCTGATTTTGAAAAACATTTCAAAACATTTCTGTGTGGGATTTGATGAAATTTCTTATACTATGAAAAATATGACTCAATTAGTTTGAATTTTTCCCTTATCATTGAACAGATACTATGCTTTTGTGTCTTGCCTGAAATATCCTCCCCTGACCTGTATGTTTTTTCCCACTCTATTCCTAAATGAAAATTTTTACCCATCCCTTATTTTGCTCAAATGCTGCCTTCTGTAAATTGCCATGAGAACTTTCTTCTTCCTGTTCTAGAGCTACAGTACTTATGCACTTAATTCACTAATTGCATCACATTATAATTTATTTGTATTAGGCTCTAAGTAACACCTATAGGTTATATAACTTATAACTCCCACGGTTCATTATATATTATAGTTGTTCAAAAGTTATGTGTTTAATAAATGAACTAAGAACAAAAATACCTATTCAAACAAAATAAGAAAAAGGCCAAAGGAGGCCTCTTGGGTGCATTAAGAAACTTGAACTTTTTTGTTTCCCCTTTAGGAGGGGTATAGGTTTTCATTTCTCTTTCTTAACGGGCCTTGTCCACCTTGGCCATGTCTTCAAATTTTCCTTTCTCTTTAGCAGACATGGTCTTCCACCTCTGAGCATTTCTTAAAAAACTGAAAAGTTGATGGAAGCATCCAGCTGTTTCTTCTTGTGTTCCTCCCGGGAAGTTTGCCCAAAGAATGCCTATGATGACATTTTGCCTCTCGGCTTCTTAGGGTCTCCTTTGCCCATGTTAGTTATTTTTTGTCCATGAGGCAGAGTCACCCAGCGCCCGCCCAGCTCACATTTGTCCCAGCACTGGCTCTATGGAGATCAATGTACTGCAATGGCCTCCTAACATTTTTTAAAGCTGTGTTTCCTTGGTTTGGCACTTTCCCAGTTTCTGAAACTCTTTGTCTGTTTCCCTGAGTTCTGAGGAAAATGACTCTGTCACTTCTTTGCTAGTTGTTCAAAGAATCTGTGGGCGAATGGCAGCCTGGAGCCTCTTTTTTTTATTTTTTATTT
>JAQZBX010066317.1:0-16131 GCA_029593785.1 Cabassous unicinctus
ATTTTATTTATCCCCCCCTTGCTGCTTGTGCTGCTGTGTCCATTCGCTGCATGTCTTCTCTGTGTCTGCTTATCTCCCCCTTGCTGTGAGGTCTTGCAGCATCAGCCCACGGCAAGGAGGCCTCGGGACGCGAACCCGGGCCTCCCATATGGTAAACGGGGGCTCTATCCACTGAGCCACACCCGCTTCCCCCACATACATTCTTATGGGAAACACTGTTGTAAAATTGCCGCCTAAAAGACCCTGCTGTCAAACCTCCCCTAAATGAAGTATCTAGCACAAAAAGAGGCCCCCTCACTTGGGTTTATTGTTGAACTCACTGGTTCACTGCACCTGGGTTGCACACGCAGCTTTGACTCCTGGGCAGTATGTGTGCACACCCCTAAGCCTTGATTGTGATCAGGATCTAAGAGCCAAGCAGGTCCTTGAAAAACTACAATATAAGAAACATATTTAATTTTAGCATCATTCTACCTCTCACTTCTCCACATTTCTTATCTCTTTACTAGTTGCCCATATGTTCCACTAATCCATCCTTCACTAATGTTCAATTATGACTTGTCCACCATAAGCAGAAACCCTTACTGGAAGAAATCATTTTCCTCCATGTGTATTCAAAAACTCCAAACTTCAGAACATTGTTTTCCTGGGTGATATTCTCTCAGATATATGGTTGGTGACTCCCTGATCTAACATACTGATTCTCGATGAGTTTTCTAATTGATAATAATGTGGCCAAATTACTTAGCCTCTGCTAGAGAGGGGTTGGAATTTTTATGTTGAGTGGCTTTGAATCATTCTCTTTTATTCTAAAGTGACAAATGTCTGGAATAGAAATTCAATATTCTTTCTTTGGGCAGAGATCCCTCCAACATCTTCATTCAGTTCGTATCACATTGCCTAGAAGTTCTAAATCTTTTGGAAGTAAAATCCCATTAATCTTTCTGTTGAAGAACTTGAGGTCCTCAAAGACATAAACAAGAAAAATTTCCCTTTAAATATTTTTAAGTGTCTGTTAGAGTTCTCATTTTTGGTAAGGTTTACAAGAATAAAATAGAAGTAGACTCGTTGGAAGTAAATTACATTGCAATTTCCTAATCATTTTTAAGAAACCCTACTGTCTGACCTAGATTCTTTGCCTCTTACCAGTGGCAGCTTGTGTCCAGGTGAGAAGCACCAAAGGCTGTCACAGATGCAAAGCTTACTATGAAGGGAAGGAAGTTGAGCTTAAGCTACAGGACTCCTTGTTTAATGGGCTCCACCCAAGGTTCTGGGAGGATCCCAGCAATGTGATCATTATGTGTTCACCACTGTTTTTGTAAAATCTGCAAAAATAAGACATTTTGGCTTAGATTGATTAAGACCACTGCCACTCTTAACTCTGAGTTGCCCACCATCACAATTCCTTTCCCGCTGAGTGACCTTGGAATAGCCACGATTGTGGGTGGGATCTGCTAAAGGGAGTGAAGTTAGAGATACATTTAGTTTGTGTTGATGTGGCTCAAAGTCACTTCCTTGTGTCTAAGTGATGAAGTTAAAGACAGCTATCTTAATTTAAGAATGGCTTCTGTGAAGTTCCTGTTACTAACTTCCTTGGTATCGTGACAAAAAAAGAGATCAGATCTGTGTCAAAATATTAATTAATAAAATGCTATTCTCTTTCTGGATTTTGTATAGTTTGTGTCATTTGTCAGCTTTTTAACATTTGACATTTGTAATTTGTTGTGATTTATTTTCTCATTCCAAATAAACATTCCCTCTTAAACCTAATTTTGTATTAGTAATTTAGTATTTTTCAGACTTAATGAGAATTCCCGATTTGTACAAGCTTCAAGGTCTGCAAAACCTAAATTCTACCTTAGGGTCTTACAGTTGGGACTAGTGAGACCACTTCAGTAGATTGTCTCTCATGAGATAAGTTTTACAATGGTATTTTGGTTTTAGAAATTTCATTTCTGGAATATAAGTGTATTAGTTATTATGTTGGCAATTAATTAGTGAAATGCCCCATATTATTCACAACTTCAGCAACCAACTGCTTCAGCAAGAATGTGTTCAACGGTGATGGCTATTTGTTTTCCTTTTTTCTCCCCAGGAAGTTTTCGTTTTGGTTTATTTCCTTCATGCTTAGGGCACTCCTCTTACACTAGGCCCCTCGATATTTCTTCTCTATCTTCCATGCCTTGGAAAAATTTCCCAAAGATTTAATTAGCTCTCACATCAGTGAAGCAGTTCTTTCCAGTGGTGCCTCTGTTTGTATATAGAAAAGTCTTTTATCTTTGGCTGCCTAGAGAATTTGCTACACAAAATCCATTTCCCCATGCAGTTTATTACTTCTTGAGTTCAGATTTATGCATACCTATATTTTCGTTCATAGCTGCCTTACCTCAGGCTCTAAGACTCAGTGACATATATGGCATCTTCCACTTCAATATTGGATTCATGGTTGGAAAAAATACCCAGAAGATTCTCCACATTTCATCTCCATCTCTCATTACTTGGTGAATTCTGTCACTAAAGCATCCTTTAAGGAGAGTGAGGAATTTTTTCATACTTTCAAGACGGTTTAAATATAATGAAATATTATACACTTTGCCAATTACTAATCAATACTTGTTCATATTTCACATTGTCAAAGTGCTTGTACTTTTATTTTTTTCTAAAGAGTGGGTGTTTTATTCTGCTACACTGATTCACTGGTCTTTTTCATCTGTCTCTTTGAATGTTTCCATGTCTTACAAAACATTCCATTCCTGTGGTTATAAACAAACACTAGAGTGGATAAAAACCAAAATGTTTTTATATTTAACTCTGAAGTAAGTCTCAATAAATCCATATTCAATGAAAATAGATTTTTTAGGTTAAATCAAGTTTAACCTGAAATTTCTTTCACTTTTAAAATTTATTCTTGAAATTGATTTAATAATATTTATCTCTTTTCTTGCTTCATCATAGTATATATGACATGATTTGATTAAATCATATTTAGTGTTTAGGATATTCTTGCGCCTAAGCTCATTATTCTGATCCCAATCAATTCTAATAGTGCAACATTTACTGAGACTGTTCTTGTCAAGAAGGCAGAGACTACAGTCAAATAACTCCAGGATTGACTTGGAAAATTAGGGGGGAAAAGCTAAGAGAAGAACATGTCTGATATCTAAATTTCCACTAAATTACATAGATTACAAAAAAAATAAAGCAAATTATTAAAAGTATGGATCCAGTTAGAATTTTAATTTCTGTGTACCAAGATTTGCTGTCTGAATTACTTTGAGTCTATTATTGATTTGAGTTTGGAATCTATTAGAACACACAGGTGGTAAGAGGGACAGGTAACTGAAAATGTTCTGGTTTATCTTTAACAGTTCAGCTCAAGTACTAAGGGTCTTAGCTCCAATGCTGTCCTACCTCCAAAATGCACCAAATGCATCAGCTATGATTAATGGAAATAACACAAACTGTAGGTGATACTTATTTACAAATCACATTCATGTTCATTTTTTAATGTTATTTCCACAATAACCCAGTGGAAGAAGGAAAGGAGATAATATTTCCCCTTTCTACAGAACATAAAATTGATTCCTTGGGAAAGTTGATTGCTACAATGAGAATAATAATTATTTTCAAAGGTACATTCATTTATTGTTGGTAGATTCCACAGTATTCAAAGTTATAGAAAGGTAAGTGATTCTCTGTCCACCGTCCTTTGTTCATCCAGTTTATTTGCCCTGCAGGCAACTTTTGCTGCTGGAGTCATGTCTAGCCTTCCAGAGATATTCCATGCTTTACCACGGGTTGACAAGCTACCACCCTGTCCTGCCACCTGTTTTTGTGAATAAAGTTTTATTGGAACAGCCACATCCATACATTCTTGTGTTGTCTAAAGCTCCTTTTGTACTACAGCAATGGAGTTGAAAAGTTGACAGAGACCAACTGCCCGACAAAGCTTAAATATTTATCTGGTCCTTACAGAAAAAGCAAATGCATGTGTGTGTATGTGTGTGTGTGTGTGTGTGTGTGTATTGCTGCTTGCTGCTTGTATCAAACCAAATACACTACTCCTGTACCTTGCTTTTTAAATTACAAATATTCTGGAAATTACTACAAAGCAGTTAATATAAATCTGCTTCACTCTTTGCAAGTACTTCATTCCCTGTATTCTAGGCACTTTACGTAACTGTTTTAATTAATTTTATCCTAAGATCTTATTTTATGAATGCGAATAGTGAAGGTCAGAATTAAATGACTCAAACTTAACTCTTAAATAGTAATTATATGGTATAGGGTTCGAGCCCATGTGTCTCTCACTCCAAGGCTTGATCACTGGTAGTTGGTAATCTGTATGCAGTTTGTTGAACTTTGACCTAAAGAATCATGTTCGTTTTGCTCTATGTTGCCACTTGACAATGTAAAGGTGTCTTTTCTGTGTGGGTTATTGATCTGCTTTGCTAGGAAGGTGACTGGATCATGAGCACTGTGCATTTTAAACATGTCCAGTTGTTTGGGTTGGGCCTTTTTAGCATTATCCTCTGGATTAGCAGTTCTTACACTACTGGCCATTGTCCTCTGGAGATGCCCTCAGATCCATTTTACTGCAAAGTGTCTACAAATCCATTTTCTCACAGTTTTACTCTACTGGTGGATAAAATAAATACCATGCAACGTGTTGGCTTAAACAAAGAATTTACTGGCTCCAAGTTGTGAGGCTAAGAGAAGCCCAAAGCTGAGGGGCCAGCAAGGCAGTGCTTTCTCCCTGAAGACTGTGGCATTCTGGGGCTGGCTTCTGGCGATCCTTGGTCCTTGGCTCTTCTGTCACATGTCAATGCACATGGTGACTTCTTCTCCTTGCTATTAGGCTTCTGTTGACTTCCAGCTTCTGGATGTGCCCTCTGGCTTTCTCTCTATCCTTCAATAATAAGATGAAGACCCTTCCTGATTCAGCTGGGTCACACCTTAACTGAATTTAACCTCATCAAAAGGTCCTATTTACAGTGAGTGGGTCCACACCCACAGGAATGGATGAAGTTTAAGAACTTGTTTTCCTGAGACACATAGCTCCAAGCCAGCACACCCACCAAGACGGAAGAATGGTATGGACATGATTCCCCTTGTGATGATTTTAAGGCACCAATTAAATCTTCTCAGACACCCAAATTCTTAAATTAGAAAGCAAAGTGAAAATTATACATTGTTAAATTACCTTGAATCCATGAAATTTCCCGAAAAAGACATTGCACAGATACATTTTTCACCCCAACACAGTCCATTTTTCTCCCATTGCTGTCTGTTGGTAGAGAAATAGATAAAAGATGTTGGCAGCAATAGATAAACATGTTAGAAGGCATGTTGTTTATAAGTACTTACCATTATTCACTAGAACAATTCCCAATGTGGCGAGATGCTCATACTACAAAAGGCTGTTGGAAACTGAGACAGACCAAGAAAAAGACTATCTCCATATCTTC
Source organism: Cabassous unicinctus (assembly GCA_029593785.1). Lineage (NCBI taxonomy): Eukaryota > Metazoa > Chordata > Mammalia > Cingulata > Chlamyphoridae > Cabassous > Cabassous unicinctus. Next base: position 5,469 of record JAQZBX010066317.1, read on the forward strand.
AATCTCATGATCATTTCTGGACACGATTTATTGACTAGAAAAGTGGGGAAAATTGCCAGTTCTAACTTACTTTTCTTTTTTAACTTGCCACACTTTAAATTCTTTAATTTGTCTAAAATGTGTGCATGATTCAACGCTCTTGACAACTCTTTTAACATTTTTATATTTAAAATTTTGCCATTATTTTTTCTCAGCCACCAGACTCTAAAATTTATCTACTAATATTTAGGGATTCAGGAAGAGAGTATTCCTCATGCTCAGTGCCACCCACTAGAACTGATATGATAAAGAAGAATTCTCTTCATTTTCTAGCTTGCTCAGACAGACAGAGTTCTCTTTTAGATATAAATAAAGCACAATACATAAAGATTCCTTTAATGCCTCCTTAGTACCTAGTGTATCCAGTCTTTAATAATATATAAGCAGAAGTATTTTTGAAGTCATTAAGTGGCTTTCAATAATATCATCTGTTATTTGAAAGTCAGGATAAACAATTATTAGTCAAGACACAGCACAGTATTATTCTAATGAAATCCCAGATAATATTATTTCACAATAGGGAATGCTTGCAATTATTTGGTTTGGGTGAATGAATACAAAATTTTCTCCAGAGCCCGTGATGAAGGAATGACTTAAAATAATCTTTCTTGCCCACTAGCACGATTGAGTACTGGACTTTATTTCATTATAATGAAAATAAATTAATAGATGAGAGTATTTGGAAGAGTTTCAAAACTCCTTTAGGCACATCTTTACTAATCAAAGTGAACAGAGTTTGAGGATATCTGCTTGCTTTGCAAAAATAATAATTTGATTATAAAATATTTGAAATATCAATGATGGATAAGTCCAAATTATTATGAAATATATTATGAAATCTATTAAGAAATACAATTATCTTAGAAAAGGGACTAGAAAATACAATTCTGCCTTGCATGGCACTGATTTTAAAAACTTGGTAAAGTTGAAAAAAAAAATCTTCAGTAGTTTATTGCAATGCATTCTGAATGCGCCCTATAAAAAAAAAGAAAGGAAAAGTGGATAGCTGTGTTATCACATTTATTCTGTGTTGTTTTCAGTTAGTATTTTGAAAAAAAAAACCCTGCAACATATACATGCAGAAAGCTTTATGCATAAGCTATTTTGGTTTTATTGTAGAACTTTAGAAACTAAAATCTGTACCAAAAGAGAAAAAAGATATAATTCTTTATGGGAGGAAACCTACTAAATCATGCTGTTATCAAGCTTCAGTTAAGCCAGTTTCAGCTGTGAATCATTTTTGACTTATAAAATAAATTTCCCAAGCCAATGTCAAGAAATTCAAACTCAGAGTCTCAAGATTGAGAATGTTATGATATGTCTGCCACTACAATTCTGTCAGAATTGTCTTTTTATTTAAATAATAGCCCTGATGAACATGGATGAAAAAGCCAAAAATAATTTCTTTTGAATTCAATGAGTATACTTTGCAAAGCATGGTCCATGGAAAAATCAGACTAAGTCTCAAAAATGTGGGTGCTTGTTTTTGCTGTGAATATAACGAAAACAGTGCCCCGCAGTCTTCCTTGTAATTTGACTGAGGTCATGTGACTAGTTTTGGCCAATAGACTATGATCAGTTTGGGGCCAAAACTGTTAAGAGACAGTGTGCCTCCTGCCTACCTCTCTTTCCCTACCTTTGCAGCTTAGAAGCAACTGGTAACAGAGCTATGAGGTTAAGTAATACAGTCTTTATTAGACTTTATGGCAGAGAGAAAGGGACCTATAAGCCATTGTGGTTCTGTAGGTTTGTCTGATGTGGAAACTGTCATTAAATATCCACTGGTACATGAACATAAATCATTGATCCTACTTTTTTTTTTTCAGTTTTTATATTAAGGTGAACTTTATATCTTCTCATCTCAAAAATAAAATCATTCTTGTAAAAATATTCAGTAAAACCAAATGTATGTAAATTGCTCAGTCCAAGAACACATTTTGTAAGAAGCTGGTATAAACTGTCATAGATAAAGGAGTGCATCTGTTGAAAAGGGATTTCACAAAGAATTTAATGTTGCATTTTCACAAAGGTTTGGTTACTCACTCTGGATTTCTCCAGCCACAGTATAAACCCTTCACAATATAGCCAACTTTCAGTGAAAGACAGGAAAACACAATTGCTATCTTCAATCTAAAGAGCATTTAGATTCTTGAATTAAATACTTTCTAATTCAATAAAAATAATATTTTTAGAACTACCTTCTCTTTTCCTGCAAAATAATGTGCTTATGTTCCTTTTTTTAATGTAGAGATTATATTCCCCAAGCATATAGCTGAAATGTTTCACTGTTTTCCCTCTTAACCACTGAAACTAAGAACCATGCACTCAATTTATTGGCAATTGATTAAAGCAGGTACCTATGGTTTTGATGCTTAAGGTTTATTTTCAGATTAAAATGAAGCCTGCTCTATATTAATGGTTCATTTCCAGTTTGTAACCCTGGAACACTTAGATCCAGTTCTTCCCAGCAAGAAATCTTACCTTAACTTGTATTTTCCAATTTTTTTCTTTCTTTCCAACAGTAATTTATGACCAAACTATAGAGCAGGAAGATGAGTGAAAAGCTGATTTGTCTTAACAGTATTTACTTACCTTCAGATATACTGAAATGAACTGAATGTACAACATGAAATGAATGATTAAGCTCTTTATTATTTTCCTGTGTTTCAATATAGATTGTTATATATAGCTACGGTGGCTGGGGAGGGGGGAGGGAAGGGAAGAAAATTAAAGACTCAGATTATTTCATCAAAGAACTTACAGTCACTGGCAAAGAGATGTTCATACATGGAAAATGTTTCATTACAAAATAGCACATGAATGAGCTAAACAGTGTGAAGGAGCCATTGAGTGCTTTAAAAAATTTCCATTCTGGAGTCAGACAGACTTTGACTTGAATCCTGATTTCATCACTTCATAGCTCTTTGACCTTGAGTAAGTTATTTAACTGCTCTTAAACTTCAATTTCCTCAATTACAAAACAGTGATATTGGTAATGCCTCTCTCACAAAGCTAGTTAATGAGCTTCTTGGAGCAATGACTCAAGGAAAGCCAACAAGAACACAAAAATGATCATATCAACACTACAGGACAAACATGGGTACATGAGTCCTGATAACTGTAGTTCATTAATTATATTATTCTCCCAATATGTTTTAGCACTTGCTGCATTGAAGGCCTGTACTCATTTCTATGGACGAAACAGTGGAAGGTACTAGTCTGGCAGGGGTGGCTAGCGATCCACCCAAAATTCATGTTCCCACTTCCATTGTACAAAGTATTGCTGGGAGTCTACTGTAGCACCTTGAACTACATGTATCCACGTAACTATTTCTTGCCAATAAAATGGCAGAGGAAGTGGAGTGTGAATTCTGGGCTGGGGCTCTTGAAAATCAGGTAAAAGTTCTCCATTCTTTCTTTTCGGTGCACGGGCTTGTTGTAGAGGACTCCCAGGCCCTAGGAAATGTGGAGCCGCAAGATGGATGAAGCCTGGGTACTTGAAGAACGACAAGGAGGGAAGCTTCCCACATTGGACTGTTACGTGAACTATAAATAAACATTTACTGTTTAAACCACTGAAATGTTAAGTTTGTTATAGTACATAGTGCTATCCTAACTAATATAATTTGGCAGGACTTTGCCCTAAATGGCTTTAGAATCTGTACAAAAAATACCTATTGCATCAGGTTGCTTCATTATTGTTACCCTGTCTGAGCAGGTGAAGCCGTTTTTGGAATTTGAAAACTCACGGACATAATAGGATAGCTCTTCCTTCCTTTTGCCCATTCCTTGCTTTATTTCCCCCTGGTTAGACAGAGCCGGAATGAGATGAAAGTGTGGATTCCTTGTATTCCATTTGTCTCTGCTCCTACTACTCACTCTCCCATTGGTGAAACACAAGGCTAACTTGAGAATTCTTTACCACACTATAATGGAACTGTTTACCACCCTTCCTGCTTGTGTTCATTCTGCCATGCTGGTATGTTGCAAACTGAAACTGGTTCAAAAGTTAATTAAAATTTAAATATAAGAGAGTCAGGTTTTCTGAGGAGGTCAAATTAAATTTTAATTCCCACGTTAGAATGACACAAGCCCTATCTTACAATGGCCCTTGCAAAAACATTTTCTATGTTTTGGTATTAACTGATCCAACAAAAATGCTTTAAAAATTTAAATATCATTTCCAAGAAATATTTGATGTCTCTCCCCTATAAATACTCAGCATTGCCACAAATTTCCCTCATTGCGTCCCTTTACAGAACATATCCTATACTTGCCTCCATGACTTTTACATGACTTTTACTTGACAGTCAAGTGGCATATATAAATACTTTTTTTTTTTTTCCAAGTGCCAGTGTAGGTCAGCTGAGCTAGGCCAGGCTTAGCTGGGTGGGTCTGCTAATCTTGGCTTGTCTCACTCAGGCCTGTGGGAGTTGGAAACGGATAAGCTGCTCCAGACTGGGCCTGGCTGGAGCAGCTCAGCTTTGTTCCATCCATCTATCGTCCTTCTCCAGGGAGAAGCGGGTCAGCCCTGGCTTGTCCTTTTCTTGGCAATGGTAGAAACACAAGAGCATACATACAATCTTGCAAAAAACTTTTCAAGCTTCTACTTGCATCACGACTGATGGCATTTTTTTGGCAAAAGTAAATCATATGGTTAAAGCTAGGTTCAAGGAATAGAGCAATATATTCATCCTCTTGATGGGTAGAACTGTATAATTACATGACGAGGCCATGGATATCTGGAAGTGTAAAGTATTGATGCCGTTAAGGAACTTTACCACAAAACATCCTCTCTTCCCATCACAATAATTTCCCCCATTTAAGTTCCCTTCTTAAACCCATAAGTTTCCCATTTGAAGCTGGAGCTCATTTTTAATAATTTATTAAGGAAAAAAGTTATCTCCTTAACCAAGCAACAAAGCAATATTTTTAAAGGACTTTAGAGTATTACAATTTCAGCCAATAGCAAAATTTATTTTCCAAAGAGCATAAGTAAATATGTGTTCATAAATTTATTCATTCATTCAACAAGCATTCATGGCATAGATAATTTATAGAAAACCTAAGTACTTTAAGGGACAAAATATTAATAAGACAATGTTTCTGCCTTTTAATATGAGTAGATATTGGGAAAATGCCACCTTCCAGAACCACCAACAAATGAACTCCTAACAGTAGAGAAGTACTATAAGGAAATGGACTTAATATTTGTTTAGTGTCATCTAATACATTTCTCATTAAACTCTCCACCTAAGTGGGGTGCATATTATTAGCTGTGTTAGTTAGTGTTACACTAAAATACATTTACTAACAATCAACGATTGGGCTCTGTTAAAATGGAAGAAGGGAATCAAGTAGAAAAGTTGAGAAGCATTATATGTGCATGATGGGTTGAAATGATAGCGTGTGAAGAAGAGTTAGCATAGCAGCCTGAGACTGCTATCCTTAGAAAAGACTGCTTCTAAGGTTGACTTTTACTGGCGTCTGGAAACTTGGATATAAGGTATGCCCATAAATGATAAGGAAGGCTCACAGTACCTAAGCTTTTTATGTAAATATCATTTATGTTGAACACCCACATTCCTTCAGGGAGTCTGGAATTTTAGTACGTGCTTGGCAAGAGGGGGCCTGCGTGATCAACCCCCAATAAAAACCAAGGACACCAAGTCCTAATGAGCATCCCTGATAGACAACATTTCATACTTGTTGTCACAACTTGCTGCCGGGTGAATTAAGCGTGTCTTACAAATTTCCACTGGGAGAGGACTCTCGGAAGCTTGTACCTGGTTTCCTCTGGTCTTCACCCCATGTACCTTTCTCCTTTCCTGATTGTGTTCTGTCTCCTTAGTGTGTATTAAATCATAGCAGTGAGTACACGCATATGCTGAATTCTGTGATTCCTTCGCGCAAACCATCAAACTTGGGGGTGGTCTTGGGGACACCAATACAAATAAAATCTCCCATTTCTTTGTTTCTAGCTTTTAAAAGTGACCTTGCAGGGCAAACCCATTCATCCATTTCTGGAATTTACTGAGCACCTGCCATGTACTAGGTACTATGCTAGGATTGGGGATAATTTTTGACTAAGACTCACATGGAACTTGAATTCAACACAGGTTGAAATAATAGACTGAGTGAGGCTACATTTATTTTCAGCAAGTCCTTTCCTTTCCTTTTTCTTTTGCTGAGGTGGTAAAAAGTGAAATTTAGTTATAGAACAGTAAACAAATGACCCAATTCTTTAACAAAACACTTCACTAAATTTCATTCTTAGCTTTCTGTTTTCCCAGGAAAAAATTTTAATTATATTGTGAAGGGCAGCATATGATTTTTAAATTCAATTAAGACATAAAGGCAATTGTTAGATTAGCATTGCCCCATTATTTAGGGTGATACTAAAATAGCTACTGTATATTTTCATAACCAAGTTTTCTGAAGTACTCCAAGGACTACACTTGCAAGAGAAAATAACAGATGTCATATATGTATTAAAACTAGAAACTCTACTCCTGTGAATTTTGATAGCAAGTTCAAATGAGTTTGTAAGTGGAAATAAAACATACTGGGTATTGTAACGGATTTTTTAAAATCAATTTCAACATTTCTTGAAATAATTAGGTCCAACGTAATATTTGAAATGTAAATGTGGGTTTCAAAAGGAATCAAATGAAGAAATGAAAATGGTGTCATTTTACCCCTTTGGAATTAAAAAAAAAATGCAATGACATATTGGAAATTTAAATTGCTTGCCTACTTACACAGCTTAGTGGAAGTTTCCTGGGTGCAAATCAGACTCCAGTTTTATTTTAAGATGTGCTTAGAACATATGAACTAGTTTAAGCTAAGCTTCCCATCTGCATAAAAGTGGGAAGGTTTCACTGCCTTGTATGTCAACCAACAAATATTTTCTCTTCTTGTATAAACTGCTGGGAGGATGAAAAAATAGATGGAATAGAAAGAAGTGCCACCATGATCTAATTTCTCCCAATTGCTTTGGGTCTTAGACTGGAGCACACGCCTGATGTTTTATTGAAGCCCATTCGTCTCCTGTGCTTTGCTGTCTTTGTATCCTCGTCATTAACCATATACGAGAAGAATAGTTCTTCAGATTTAAGTATAACTCTGATTTGTTCATGGCTGCTAGCACACTGATTTGTGCACATGATTTAATATATGTTTGGGCCGTAACTCTGGCTTTGATTTTTAAACATTTGACAGGTTGAGTCAATCTTGCGTAAATGTAAGTAAAATGCAGTGCATACTCAAAGTTATTTCCCCCGGCATGGGATTTTCAGGCGTGTAATCATTTGAGGTCAGGGCTGTTGTGAATTCACAGTCATTTTGAATTCTGAATTTCAGTTTTACCTGTTGCCCAAAATATTGTACTGAATTAATTGTCTAGCGAGATAGAAAAAACATTGAATTAAGAAGCAATGAAAACATTAGGTTTCGTGATAAAGAACATGAGTTTGGCATCAAAAGGATCGCTATTCAGCATCCTCAATTTTTTACTTTCTGTATACTTGGGCAAGTTAATCAGCCTTCTAGAGCTTATTTCTTTATTTGTAAAATGGGGATAAAAATAGGATCTGACTCTTGAATTGTTTACAATATGAAATGAGATAATCCTTGAAATATTATCTCAGTGGCTCAATAAATGTTAAGTATAATATCTAATGTAAATTATATTTTCATTTTAACATACATATGGAAATGTGCACAAAACCTAAGTGTCCTGCTCAATATATTTTCAAAAAGTGAACATATCAGTAAAGATAGCAGAGATTAAAAAACAAAACAAAACAAAACAGGATATGACTACCTGTTTCATCCAGAAACTACTCCTCACTACCACAATGAGTAATTATTGTCTGACTTCTATCATCAAGACGAATTTTGCCTATTTTTGAACTATACAGAAATTTAATCATGCAGTATATACTCTTTTGGGACTATTTTCACTCAGCATTATGTTCGTGAGTTTGAGCCATAAGATTTTAGTTTGATCATTCTCATTGATTGTATTTCATTGTATGAATATGCCACAATATATTTATCCATTCTACTTTATTCAAACATGAGGGTTATCTCCATTTTGGGGCTAATGCAAATAGTATTTCTATGAACAATCTTGTACATGTCATCTGTTGTGTGTGTGTGTGTATGTGTGTGTGTAAGTATATTTGTATATACAGGGTATGTATTTAGGAGTAGAAGTGATTGGAGGGTATGCATATCTTCAACATTAGTGGACATGCCCAAAATAATTTCCAAAGTGGTTGTACAAATTTACACTAGCATTATATGAGTGTTCCAGTTTTTCCTCACTTTTTCACCAACACTTGGCATTTTCTGTTTTTGTTTGTTTGCTCATTTTTCATTTTAGTCATTCTGGCAGGTATAGGGTGGCAAAACATTGTGATTTTAAGTTCCATTTCCTTGATGGCTGATGAAATTGAACACGTTAACGAATGCTCATTTATCATTTGGAGATCGTCTTTTGTGAGGTGCCTATTCAAGTCTGTTCCAGTTTTCTATTGGGTTGCTTGAGTTTTCCTTGTTGACATTTTTTTGTTGTTGTTCTTTTAATATATTCTAGAAATGAGTCCTTTGTTGAAAATATATAAATTGCAAATATCTTCTCCTGCCCTGACCTGTCTATTCACGTTCCTAATGGTGTCTTCATGAATATAAGCTCTTAAAATTAATATCCAATTTACTAATATTTTCTTTTGTGGTCAGTGCTATTTATGTCAAGTTTAGGAAATCTTTGCTTATCCAACGTCCTAAAAGTATTATTCTATTTTTTTCAAAAAGCTTTATTGTATATGGGCTTCATGTTCAAGGAAGGTTTAGATAACAGAAGGGTTACAAGGGGGGCTGCAGTGGATTATTGGTGGGGGTTGTCCGGGATGGGGGATTCATGGGAGTGAGTCCATCTGAATATACATGAAAGATATATAAAATTGTTCAAATGATCAAGGGATGGGGCATGGTCATGGTGGGTAGACAATTAATCAATAAATGAGGGAATCTGAATTCCCAGCCTGGAGAGCTCTGCTACATTCCCCAAGGGAGCAGCAACAGTCCCCTGAGTGCAGAGGCCGTGTCTGGAAAAAGAGGATGGCCCACTGATGGGTTCTTGTTATTGAGGACTAGCCTTATGAGTATTTGCTCTTGTAATTGAAACTTAGCCTACTGTTATGGGGTGCCTAAGGGTTGCCACCTGAGAACCTCCTTGTTGCTCAAATGTGGCCTCTCTCTAAGCCAAACTCAGCATATGAATGCATTACCCTCCCCCCAACGTGGGACATGACCCCCAGGGATGAGCCTCCCTGGCAACGAGGGATTAATACCAAGTGCCAATGGGCAACACGATTGGAAAAAGACCTTGAATAAAAGGGGGAAAAGGTAAAGAGAAATGAGTTCACGTGGCTAAGAGACTTCAAAGAGAGTTGGGAGGTCATCCCAGAGGTAATGCTTACGCACACCTCAGTAGGATCTCATAGAACACCAAAGTGGATATCACCCCACACAGAGGGACCCCTGAGGGCTCTGGAAACCCCCAGGTCCTATATAAGTGGGGATATTCCCAGAGACTGATGCCTAATTAGTGGGCTCCTCATTGGAATCTGTGCTCATGAGAGTGACAGAGTTGGACTCAAATAAGTCCTCCCTGCACATGGTCCATCAGTCCCTTCTATTCAAACCTATATGTGATACTGGAGTTGTTAGGTGTACTTCCAGAGACTGAGGCCTCTGGCCTACCTATGTGCCAGCTGTGCCTAGAATCTCGGTGGAGCTGCAATTCCTATCCTACAGCTCAATGGACTCATCCAAGTGGCCTGGCGAGGAGATGACGATGGGCAACGGCCATCCCAGGGAATGGAGAGGGCCTGCAACTGCAGGCAGGATAAACCCATCCACCGTATATACCTGATATAAGCCCTCTCTCACTTGGAGGTGGAGTGGACATCACCATCCCAGTCCCCTCAGGATTGGGGGAGGAGCTGTGGACTAGAGTAGACTTGGTGGTGTTCTGTTGTAGACATATTGTGATTCAAGCAATGGAAGAAATTGTAACAGTGAGGTGGAGCAGGTGGTCACTGGACGTTTTGGGGGCAGGGAGAGGAGGGGCAGTTGAAATACAGGGGCTTTTTTGGGACTTGGGGGTTGTCCTGAGTGGCGTTGCAGTGACAGATGTAGGCCATTTTCCATCAGCATATACCATGCAGAACTGTGTGGGAGAGAGTGTGGTCTATGATGTGAACTGTGGTCCACGCTCGGTGGCAAGGCCCCAGGATGTGTATATCCATTGCGGGTGTTGTGTCACACGGATGAAGGATGGTGGTGTGGGATGTTGCTGGAGGTGTGGGAGGTGGGGAACATGGGAATCCCTGTAATTTCTGAGTAATATTTAGGTAATCTTAGCACCTTTAAAAATACATACATATATATATATATATATATATATATATAAAATACATACATATATATATATATAATAAATTTATGTAAACAAATGCACATATATGCATATGTATTTATATATCATTTTACAAATATTTGTATGTATTGTGAAAAATTTGATTTTTACCCACAATAAAAAAAAAAGCTTTAT
>JAQZBX010066318.1:0-16027 GCA_029593785.1 Cabassous unicinctus
CAGGCGCACGTTGGCAGTCGACTGCCCTCTAATGAGCTGCATGGTCGATGGTCTATGTCCACTGTTTTATTCTAAGGCTGCTTAATGTCTTCTAGTCGTAAAACCACCACAGTCCTCATTCTTGTATGTTGAGCTCACGGAGTTCTCTTCACTCGACCTAGGGCACGGGAGACAGAAATAAATGAGCCAGTTACTGGTGGTGGCAATACATAGTTTAGTTTTTAGATTTTGACATTTTTTAATCTACTGGTTTTTTTTTTTTACATTTCTAAAGTACTAAATATTTGATTTTTTTAAAAATATTAAAACAATTCAGAATTCTACTGAATAAAAATGACAGCCTCTACCTCCTGCCCTTATCCTCTGAACCACATGGTTTGTATAGAAATTTTCTAGAGTTTTTCCTAGGCAAATGGAAACATGCAAACCCTCTAATTTTTACATTTTAAGGGAGTGTGCCGTATTGTCAATCATTTTTTCACCCAACTACACTTTTTACTTATCCTTCCATGTCATGACCTCTAGTTTCTTAGGCCACAGATTTTGCAAAACTCTCTCTCTTATCGGTTCAGTTTCACTGGTTTTTATTTATTTATAGGATTTCCTCAAAGTTTTTAGACAGCTGCTGGACATCCTTTCTTGATTTTCACCAAAAAAATTTTCATGTGTATTTTTTTTTTTTAAAGAAGCTTTAGATTACATAAATGTTACTTAAAAACTAAGGGGATTCCCATAAATCCCACCCTCTCCCCCTCCCACACTTTCCCACATTAACAACATCTTTCATTAGTGAGGTGCATTTGTTACAATTAGTGAACATGTACTGAAGCATGGCACTAGCCGAGGACTATAGCTAACATGTTGCCCCACGCAATTTTATAGGTTCTGACAAAATGTGTAATGGCCTGTATCTGTCATCGCAGTGTCATGCAGGGCAATTCCAGTGTCCAAAAAAATGCCCCATGTTACACCTGTTCTTCCCAGTTCCACCCTCAGAACCTCTGCTGGCCACCGCCTTTATGTCAAGGATAAGTGGTCTCCCATTGCTAGAATAATCATACGTCTACTTTAGTCCATAGTTGCTTTCCTTATGCTTGTCCATTCCTCGGTCTTGAGGATTCTGGGATGGTGATACCCACTCTGCTTCCAATTGAGAGGGGCTTAGATCCCGTGGGCCAGATGGATTCATGTGTATTTTTTTTGTCTGTGGGTCTGTGCTGAGCTATCTGAATGTGTTTAATCTAACTTTTGAAAAGTTCATTTTTTATTATTTGGGAGCATTGGAAATATCATATCTCTACCACATGTGAAAATTTTAAAAAGGTTAAAAACATCCAAAGTACAGAAATAATCTGAGCTTTTCTTCTAGGTCTTATTAGTAAACTAAAGGCTTTCTCTCAAACAAGGAACCTGGTTTGATCTAGCTCCAAAGTCTTAAAAAAATTTGAATAGACATAACGAAATCTAGCAAACAGCAATAAAAATAAATTGCTATTTTAGAATTTAAGACCTTTCAGGGAATTTTAGTGGACTAAGCATGTTTAATCCTTTTGACTATAATAGCAAAATACAAAAGAAAGAGAATTGAAAGCAGATCTGAGTTAGAATTCTGGTCCAGAGCTTAGAACAGAGTACAGTGAAGTTTTCACCAAGCCAGTGGATCGTATTAAGTTTGCAAATCTTCCTGTCCACCTCATAAGTTTTTTAAAAGCAGTTTTATTGAGATATATTCACCTATCATAATGTTGTTTTGAGAATCCCATGGAAAGGAATCTGTGAAAGGCTTTGTAACGTAGTGCTCAGCGTTACTGAAAACACGTAGTGTAGGATAATGCTAACTTTAAGAAACTTGGTGGGCCCAATGTCATGCTTACGTTCTCAGAAGGATCTGTGCTTCTCCACATGTAGACTGATGTAGTGACTTTGATGGGTTTAAATGTCCCCTTCCTATTACACCCCAAAATAAAAATTCAGACTCTAGCCAGAATATTTGATAAATTCAAGAACAACCGCTGTGCATGATTCTACAGCAGTGACAATTGAAGGGGAAACCCAAGTTCAGCGTAAACAATGTGATTTTCTTTTATTTTCAGTGTACTTAAATGAAGCAGGGTTCAACTTCGTGAGAAAATGCATTCAAGCTGTGGAAACAAGAGGTAAATATTGCCTGGCATCACTGCTGTCAAATGTTCCGTTTTTACACAGAATGCTGTCGCATATGTTGAGATTTCAGTTCAACCCCAGAATTTATTAAATGAGAATGTTTAGTCATTAAGACTGGAGATTAATTTTAACAATTATGTAAATATGTAAATTATAAATATAGCAATAGCTGTACTTTAAGCTTCAGTTTTCCAATCATACTGGCTGCATACTTTCTATTTTTTCATGCTTTTTTTCCTAATGTAGCCTTACTTCTTCGTGATGGGCTGTATATTATTGCAAAAACTTCTTTGATTTTTTTCAAGCATTTGGGTGTGAATAAGATTCCTAAGGAGATTGTCCTCAGCCTTTCCCTGTATTTCTTCCCATAATGACTTCAGCCGCTGCTTCAGTTTCAGCCGTTTCCTCCCTCTGGGCACACCTCTCCTGGAGCCCATTCTTCTTGCTAGCTAGACTCTTCACCTCCAGGGAAACTTGTCTAAAGACAAATTTGTTAGAACTTTTGGGTTCCACAAATTTGGTATCAAATCTTGGCGCTGTCCCTTGGAAGTCTTTAGAAGTTAAACAGGTTCCTTAAATTCTCTGAATCTCTTTCCTTACCTTTGAAATGAAGATAAAGATGCCATAGGATTATGACAAGGATTAAATGAAACACTATTAAACGATACACTGTGGCTAAAGTGCCGAGCCCAGTATCTGGAACCCTTAGTACTCAATGCATGCTCATCAGTAGGGAGCCCTTTTGCTTTGGAGGTGGGAGCCTGGGCGTTCGAGGTCAGAGCTCCTGGGACATCAGCCACTCTCACAAGCCAGGGGCAGTCGTTTCCATCCTTAGAGGGGCTGCTCCAGTGCAGGGCTCACAGGCTCTGAAGAAATGCAACACGGGAAAACTGGTCAGCCCTCCACTTCTTTGGTGCAGGTTTCTGTTCAAAAAAGTGAGACTAGGCAGGTGTACTTTTCTACTTTGAAGCTCTTGAGCCTCTCAAATCGCTGTACAGTGTCCCATCTGAGAAAAATGTCTTATTGGTATTTAGAGGGTAGGTTTACTAAAGGTAGGCTGCAAAATTGGATGAGTACCTTTCACCTATATAGCGTGTATCTGCGTTTTTAACATTCCTTCCTTGGGAAACTGTGTTGCAAGCTGTTTTTTGTGATTTTCCTTTCCATTAGGCATCACCATTCTAGGCCTCTACCGAATAGGAGGAGTGAACTCCAAAGTCCAGAAACTCATGAACACCACATTTTGTAAGTTTTGGGTGAAGCAGATTCCTTAATCAATCTTTGTCTTTTCTTATATGTAATCCAAACTGTAGGTTTCTTTGAGATATAGGCTGTTGTTTGTCCTTGAGTATTTCCAAGTAATATTTAAATTTAATCTTTGTATTCAGTTCTTACTGTTCAGTTGAGCAATTGGAATCTGAGGAAGTGTCTGCTGACTAGCTCGAGGTGCAAGCTAGGATGCTGTAAGAGCATGGGAGCTGGAGTCTCATTGCCTGGCTTGGCGTCCCAGCTCGGCCACTTAATTGTGGGACCTTTGGCAATTTGCTTGGTCTCTCATTTATGAAACTGGGATAATAATTGTACCTGCCTCATTGACTTGTGCGGACTGGATGGCAAGTAGTCCACATTAGGCACTTGGAAGTGCGTGGGGCACGGCTAAGCCCTCTGTGACCGTAGCAGTTAGCAATGATTTGCTTTGCTGCCCGAGACCTCTTTGTGGTAGAGGGTCCAGGGAAGCTTCACGCCACACCACACAGACAGCAACCCAGAAGTTAGCCCTGTTTGCATTCCAAAAATGAATGTATGTTTATGTTTTCAAAGTAGATGTAAGTACATTTTTAAAGAACTCTTTTTTAAACAAATCAACTTTATTGATACATATTAATAAAGCATACAGTTCATCCAGCATGTACAATCAACAGTGGTATTTGGTATAATCACAGTTATGCATTCATTGCTTCAGTCATTATTAGAGCGTTTTAATTATTTCAATAATAGTAAACAAAAAACAGACAAAACTAACAGGAAAATCCCTCGCCCCTCGGTCTCTCTCTGTTTCCCTGATGTACCTAGCTGCTGTTGCTGGCCACTCGATGTTGTTTATATCCATTTTCTTAAGGACGGGAGTGGTGTTTTGAAATACACGTTTTAAACTTCCTGTTTTATTTTTTTGCAGCTCCAAAGTCCCCTCCTGATATTGACATCGATATTGAACTATGGGACAACAAGACCATAACAAGCGGACTGAAAAACTACCTCAGGTGAGGACGATTTAACGCCAGGTGCTGGAGAAGCGATCTCTCTCACCTGGCCGTGCAGGTGCTGGAGAAGTGATGTCTCTCACCTGGCCGTGCAGGTGCTGGAGAAGTGATGTCTCTCACCTGGCCGTGCAGGTGCTGGAGGAGTGATCTCTCTCACCTGGCCGTGCAGGTGCTGGAGGAGTGATCTCTCTCACCTGGCCGTGCAGGTGCTGGAGAAGTGATCTCTCTCACCTGGCCGTGGGACCTGTGGGCACGGCTTCGACTCGTGAGCTCACTTACTTCACTTTTGGTGAAATAGAGCAAGACTTAGGTTTATTGTTATGTTTATTGTTCTGGAACTTAGTATTTCCAACAATAGCCTAAAAGATTGCAATATCTTATGATTACAGAATAAAATACCTTCTGTTTCGTATTAATAACTTTGTGGGCTTTTCATCTATTTCTTTAAAATAAGTTGAAATTGAAAGTTTGTTCCTTTAACTTTCCCCCCATAATGGAGAGCGATTTTGTGGCTGTGGTACAGTAGTTCTCACAAAGTTTAAAAGAAAAAAAAAAATCATCTCTCCCAGCCCCCAGCCTCCCCTCTGATACAATTGTAGCAAGAAGTGCTGTGGCATTGTGTCTTCAGGGCCAGGGTTTAGGGCTGCCTCTGTGACTAGGAGTCCCCTCTAAGACCTCATCACCCAGCTCTTAGAGAAGAACTGAAGGTTCAGAGTGAAAAAGGGCACTGCCATGCTAAAATGTGCTCCCTTTCTCTGTTTTAGGTGTCTCGCGGAACCACTGATGACTTACAAGTTGCACAAAGACTTTATTGTTGCTGTTAGTAAGTATACTTGCATTGGGTGTATTATAATTGATGTCGTTTCGTGCTCTATTCCTTAGACATTAAAGTTTAAACCCGTTGCTAAGGCTTTTCTAAGTTTTATTTAAGGAAAGTGTCAATCTGATATTGAATCGCTGACGGTATGGTTTAGGAATATCTAAAGTAGCAAATAAATTGCAGAATGAAGTAAGATATTTTGTCTTTTAATAACATCTCATGAATCATCCCACCTTTGTGGAAATTAATTTCAGCATCAATTCATCAGTGTCCTACTTCTGTTGTTATAGTTACCCTTTGCTTTCCTGACTATGTATATTTTGGCAGTGTGCTTGTAAAACAAAATATTAGGGCATTGGGATAACAGGCCAGTTTGATTAGAAAGAGCTCTGAGGCATTGCTCTACTTTCATTTTACTTGGTTGACAAATGTCAGTTTCCTAAATAGAGCAACGAGATGCTTAGACAAGACTACAAATGAGCACATTCACAAACTTAATACCAAAGAGATGCTCACATGCTATATTCCTGCATCTGTGGAGAAGAGTCAGATATTTTTGGCAGGCAACAGGCACTTCAATCAAACCTCTTCCCCAAATTTATATTTACTTGAGATGATCACGTATTTTAGTCATTTCCTTAGATTTGCCAGTGTTATAACGGCATATGAATAGATGGGCTTAATTAAAAATTGGGAGGTGGAGAGACAATGAGAAACATGTAAAATGAGAAGTTAGAAATACTGACTTTTAAACATTTAGATGAAAGAACCGGATCACCATCTAACCCATCACAGCTACTTGTAACAATTAGAAGTTGACATTTCATTGTTAGATGTGTGAGGTGTGACTGTAACAAGAGTGTTTTCCATAATCCAAGAAAGAAATTGGTTTTGTTTGCTGACTGCCTTCCATTGTAATGTCACAGGAAATGTCTGCTGATGAAAGTGTCAGATAAAATTGGGTGACCTTGATTTTCAGTCTGGCATGCATGGCTGACCACATGGTCGTGTAAGCACCTATTCTTCTTTGCTCTCTCCTCCAAGCTCTCCACTGAACATTCTGTTCACAGAACTCTTTGGAAGATGGACAGGACCTAAGGAAATATAGAATCCAACCTCTCATTTTATAAACTTGGAAATTAGGACCCAGGGCAGGCAAGCGACTTTCCGAGGACATTAGTAAATTTATGACAAAACCTGGACTGTAAGTCAGATAATGTCTCTTTACCCAGAACCCTCTCTTACTGGAATTTTGTTCCGTAACAACTGGCATTTGAGCCCCTTTGCAAAAATGGCTCAGTGAGCTTGTTTTTTTTTTTTCATACCATGTGGTCATAGTATCGAATTCTCCACTTGCTTCTGTGGCAAATAGTGGTACTATTCACTACGATGATATTTAAAATAAGTTCTTAGGTTAAGAATTCCATTGGTTGCCTGGGTCAAGGACGCTTCCATTTCCTAGATGTAAAATTCATTAAAGATTATTTAGTTTCACGAAACAGAAATCCAGTTCAGTGAAAAACAGGAAGGTACTTGAAGACTAAGAGGTGTCTCAGAATTCCTTGGCAGGGAAAAGGTTGGGCCTTCCAAGGGCCTCCACCGGGGACTGAACTGAAATTTCTCTCCCGTGCTTTTTGGAGCATCTCTCATCTCTGTGTATCTGCCACACTCTTGTCTCCCTTTCTGCTCCGATTTCCTCAGCTTCGGGGCACATTTGGCCCCAGCCCTGGTTTTAAATAATCCGCCTTTTCACGTATCCAGTGGCAGATCAGAGTTTGGTGCCTCTGTTCCAGCTCCTGAGAGAAAGACCTAGTGTTTGGCCCAGGCTGAGTCAAGCGCTTTGTTTACTGCGTATCCAAATAGCTGTGCTGGAAGAAATGGCGGCCCCGTGAAAACCCTATGAGTTGGGGCACTTTCCGGAGAAAGGGCTTGGCAGTGTGGGCAGTCACCAGAATGTGAAATAGATTGCTCATTCTGAAGGGCTAGACAATTTTCTGGCAGACATGGTAGCATCTTAGCTTTCGCATGTCAGGCTGGACTTGCTTTGGATGTTGTTTTGCTTTTCATATTTCCCATTCTCAGAGGAAAGTGAGGGCATAAAATCCTCCTGGGCCCATATTTGTGAAATGCTACTGAAAAAGTCGCTCTGTACTCTCCATCTCTGAATCTGTTAAATAAGGAGACAAATGCCTGTTTCCTAAGGTTGCTAGGAGATACCAGTGGGGAAATGGGTATGATGTGTGTTATGTGTATCACAGGCACGTGGTCAGAGCTGATGTGATCTCTCACCCTGTTAAAGGTGTGCTTCAATCCTTGTGTAGCAAAACCTGAGCAGGTGATGAGTCTTGGCTGTGTGAAGTGCAGTGTTTGAGGGCACAGGCGTGGATTCGATGGAATTGGGTTTGAATGGTTCTTCCGTGAACTCCTGACTCATTAGCAGTTGTGACCATGGGTTACTTAGCGGCTCCAAGCTTCTGGGAATGAGAGTGTCAGTGCTTACTCTATGGTACGATGCTTACAAGACATGGTGGCAGGAGTGGTCCTGAGGTTCAGTTTACAGATGTTTATGTACACAGTTTAATGCCATTAAAACCTTGAGCACTATTGTCCTTTTTTATGTTACAGAATCTGATGACCAGAACTATCGGGTGGAAGCTGTGCATGCGTTGGTTCATAGATTGCCAGAGAAAAACAGGGAGATGCTGGACATCTTAATAAAGCACCTGGTCAAGTAATTCTCTAATTTACATTGTTCCTATCACTGCTTGCTAAACTGTTCATGTCTTTAAAGTATATGATGATGCTGTAACATTGCTAATGTAATTAGAGTTCATAGAATGTGCTTTAAAAATGATGTGGTGGTATAGTTTTTTGGAAAGGTATATCTGCATGTACGTATGTAATTATGTGCATTTATAATATGCAAATAGTTATGTCCTTGCAGCTTTTAAACTATTGATGAAAAACTTAGATGTGAACTTGAAAATGCATGAAAGGAGTATGTAGTATTTTCCAAATTTGTAAGCACTTAGTTTGAAAACTATCATTCTGTACTTCCAGGGTCAATAGAGTCCCCCAGATCAGACTAACATTCCAATGTTAGCTTCCTTCTCTAGATTCATATATATATATATATATATTTTTTTTTTTTTCCTCTGAAGATTTTTCTCACTTTCCTGCTAGATCAGTCATCTACTTAATTACGTCTACTTAAATATCAGATCGATAGATCTATTGATTGATCGATTGATAGATGACAGAGAGAGAAAGAGAAAAGCTTCTATCTCTAGAGAGAGTAAGACCTACAACACCCCCCACGCCCCCCCCTCCACACACATATATTTAATCCAGAAATTTGTTTGCCATGCTGCTGGAAACCAAAGTCCAAATTCAGATTTTTAAACTTGCCTAACAGTCTCCTTTACAAATAGGAACATTTTACACTTTAATAAGTATCATTCAAAATTAAATGATTAAACTTCTTTCTTTACTACAAGTAGGAACCCATGTATTCTAGTTTGAACCATACACATTTGAAATAGTGCTATTTAAACATATTAATAGGTATCATCTTACTTGTAAAATTGTCATAATATGAGTCCCTCCTCCTCTAAATAAAAATTAAATGCAGTAGGAATGGCCTCATTTCAAGTGCATTGTTAACTGTTTCCTCTTGACAGCAGCTCTTTAGCTAATAAATGAAGCTTTGCCTTCCTGGGTGGGGATTAGTCCTTAGGAAATTTAGACACAATGTATTTATTGGGCATTCTCCTGCTGGCATTCAAGTTAATTTTCTAGCCAGACCTTTGTGAATGTGCTTTTGTAAGCTACATGTGTCACAGAAAAGGTTTTTGCTTAATTAGCTAGGATGTTAGTTTAAGACAAGGTTCTGCCTTAATGTGAATGTGTGTGGCTTTGACCCAGAGACTAGCAGGCGAGAGTATCTGCCACTAGAGAGGTCTTAAATGTTCTTCGTTCCACCACCATTTCTGGCTCCTTCCTTAAACCTAAAAGTCCATTGACAGACCAGCAGCTGTAGAATGTGTACCCAGATTCAGAGAATTTAAGGTCACCAGTGGTCTACTTAGGAAAACTGCAGTCATCTAATAACACTGGTGGACTCTGGTGACCCTGTGGGGATGGGGGTAGATCTAAGCCCTGTGACCTGGATTGGGATTCAAAGGGTTGATTCCAAATCTCCAATAATTAGCTTTGAAACATGGTGTAGATCTTTGCTTCCTCTCTGAGAATCTTTTTCTTTTTCTTTAAAACAAAGTTCATCTATGGTCTCCTCTCTGCCTCTAGCTGTAAATAATTAGAAGTGTTATTATTAACTATATCATGGGATTTAACATAATTAGTAATATGTAACTTAAATATAATAAGTGGTATTAACTTTTTTTTTCAGATCACATTTTGTGGGGGGAGGGACTTGTGAGACTATTTTTAAAAATTATCAATTTCTGTTTCAGGCAAAGCAAAATGTGAAACTGATTTCTCCTAAATAAAAATATTTGAACCTTACACATGGATATTTGTTAGTGGTGTTAAATTTACCACTCTATTTAAGATATTTTTAATTTCATAATATTCAGGAGACCAAAATCCTTAACACAGTGCACACGTGAGACTAAACAAAATTCTTGGTTCTCAGTTTGGAAAAGCTTTCTGTAAGCACATCATTTTGCTTAAGGTATTTCAGGACTCTGTGGTTAGGTGCATATATGATTATAATTGTTATATCTTCTTGATAGATTGACCGTTTATCAATAAAATAGTCTCCTTTATTGCAAGTAATATATATATATTTAACTTTAAAAGCTAATTGATAGTAGTGTAACTACTCCAGCTTTCTTATGGTTGCTGTTTGCAAGATATATCATTTTCTAGCCTTTTACATTCAGTCTATTTGTATTTTTGAGCCTAAAGATCCAGCATATAGTTGAATCTTTTTTAATCCGGTCTGGTAATCTTTGCCTTTTGATTGTATTTTTCAATCCATTCACATTTAATATTATTATTGATATTGTTGAATTTAAGCCTGTCATTTTACTTTTTGTTTTCTGTGTTTGAAATTTCATTTTTGTTCCTCCATTCCTCCTTTACTGCTTTCTTTTGCATTAAGTGATATTTTCTAGTGTAACATTCCTTTAATTTTTTAAACTGTATTTGTTTGAGTTATATTTTTAGTGGTTGCTCAAGTGCTTACCATATACAACTCATTTTTTCAGAATCTACTTAGGATTTATGCTAACTTATTTCCAGTGAGATAGAGAGACATCCTCCCTATGGCTCTATAGCCCTTTCCCCTCTTTTTTGATACACGTCACATCTATATATGTTACAAACCAAAAATGCATTACTATATAATTATTACTTTATGTAATTTTGTTTTGATTAAAGGAGCTGAGAGAAGAGAGGAGAGCAAGTATATAGTTTGTTATATTAACTTTATTACTTACTGTTTCTTGTTCTCTTCATTTGTTTCTGTTACCATCTTCCAAGACATCTTTGCTCCCACCCACCATATTTGTAGGCCCAACAATTCAATTATAGACATTTTAATACAATTGCTCTTTAGTTAGTTAAGATAAGAACAGAGAAAGAAATACCCATTTATACTGTCTTTTATAAAACTATAATTACATAATTACCTTAACTGATACCCTTTTTTTCCACCACTACCACCACCCCACCACCCCTGCTCCTCCAGCATTTGAATTATGTTTGGGGTCACTTGCTTTCAGCCTGAAAATTCTCCTTTAGTAACTTTTAAACTTTTAAAAAACAAACACTCCTCCTTCCCTTCTCCCCCAGCCCCCTCCTTCATAACCTCTAATCTGTTTTCTGTCTCTGCAAATTTGCTATTTCTAGTCTTCTCATATAAGTGATATCATACAAATTTTGTCAATTTGTAAATTGCTTATTTCACGGAGCATAATGTTTTCAAGGTTGCTCAGTGTTTCATCATGTCTCATAACTTAACTTTTTTTCTTATGGCCACATAATATTCCATTGTGTGTATCTACCATATTTTGTTTATCCATTCATCTTTTAATGGACACTTGGGTTGTTTTGAGCTTTTAGTCATTGTGACTAATGCTGATTGTAAACATTGGTTTACTAGTATCTGTTTGTAACCCTGTTTTCACTCTTTGGATATATACCAGAAGTGGGATTGCCAGGTCAAATGGTAATTCTATATTTAACTTTTTGTGAATCCACTGTGTTGCTTTCCACAGTGGCTTCCCTGTTCTACATTCCCATGAACAATGTATTAGAGTTCCAATTTTTCTGCATCCTCTCCAACATTTGTTATTTTCTATTTTTTTTAATAATACCCATTCTTATGGGAGTAAAGTAGTATCTCATTGTGGTTGTAATCTGCATTTTCCTAATTGCGCACAGTGGTGAGCATCTTTTCATATGTTTATTGTCCATTCATATATCTTCTTTGCAGAAATGTCTATTCAAGTCCTTTGCTCATTTTTTAATTGGGTGGTTTATCTTTTTGTCATTGCATTGTAAAAGTTCTTTGTATATTCAGGATATTAAACCCTTATCTGGCATGTGGTTTGAAACTGTTTTCTCCCATTGTATATGCTGTCTATTCACTTTCTTGATGATTTCCTTCAATGTACAAAATTTTTAAATTCTCATGAAATCAAATTTATCTATTTCTTTTGTTATTCATGTATCTAAGAATCCATTGCCGAATCCCAGGTCGTGAAGATTTGACCCTGTATTATCTTCTAAGAATTTCATAGTTTTAGCTCTTAGAGTTGGGTCTTTGATCCAGAGTTGCCATTGCATGCTACTTTCTCAATACGTTTTCTTACTAACTAAAAACATGTTCAAAGATGGCTTCACATCTGCACCCTGCCTCACCTTAACTAAGAACATGTTCAAAGATCCTATTTACAAACGGTTGATTCCCACAGTCCTGAGGGTCAGGAATTGTATGTATATGTCTTGTGCGGGGGACATAATTCAGTGCCCAAAATAGGTTGCCTAATACATATTTAGCACTTAAGATATGTTTGATTTAAAAAGGAAATTTGGTGTAAAACTCTTCTTGCTCTTACCAAAAGCCTTCTCAGCTAGTGCTTTCTTGGGCACAGAGAAAGAATTCAGGAACAGGAGTGAGCTTTCCCTGTTCTCTGCAAGGAGTTATATGAATAATCCCAATTCCTGGATTTTTCATCCATTTGTACTTTTTGGAATTTGTTTGCATTACACTCCTTCCTAAAACTTCACATTCCAACAACCTGATAGGATTCTGCTGGGAATAAGATAGAAGAGACAGTGGTCAAGCTAGAAGATTGATCAAATTAACAGGGTTTCCTTTTAAAAATATATCTAATTTCCAGATGAAATTAGTTAGCTAGTCAAAGTCATTATTGACAGTTGCTGGGATTACTTTGCTCAGGTCAGTGGTCTCAGAAGCTTTTCATTTTCAAGCCAGCAGTGCTGCTATCACATCTCCTTTCCTTACTGTTTGCCTAACACAGTGTTTGGCAGATGTTGGATGAATGGATGAAGACATGTGTTGGCCAGTGATCTATGTGGGGAGCTCAAGGAAACCCTTGACTGGCAATCAGGAGACCTGAATTGCAGTAGCAGCTCTGTCTCTAGTCTGCTATAATCTTGAGAACATCATGTTTACTTTAGTTTTTTTGTTTTTTTTTTTTAACAGGTATAATATAGGAAAAATTTACTGGGAGGATTAAATGCAATATTATGTGAAAATGCCTGGCAGTAGGTTTTCAAAAACATATTTGATGAATCCCAATATAAATACGAGTAGTCCACCCATAACCATATGTTCTAATAGAAGTATAGTACCATAGAAAATACCAAACAGCTGATAATATTTCTAGGATATTTGTACTTGACTCAGGAAATCAAGATTTTTTTCCTCCAGTAGATTAACGTTTATAACGATGATTTATTTGGACTAATGTTAATTAATTTTTTAGATCATATCTACCAATGCCCATTGGGAGTGACTCAAATGGACCATTTAGGAAAATTAGCATATAATCATGTAATGCCTTATTTTATATTTTCTTTTATGTCACAAAATTTAAAAAAATTTTTATTTCTTTTTTGTTTTTATGTTTCTGTCACAAATTTGATAGCTTCATAACTATTTAAGTTAATATATTTTTGATGCTGTATATTTGCAGAGTTTCACTGCACAGCCAACAAAATCTCATGACTGTCTCAAATCTTGGTGTAATATTTGGCCCAACTCTAATGAGAGCACAGGAAGAAACTGTGGCTGCAATGATGAATATTAAGTTTCAGAATATTGTGGTTGAAATCCTGATAGAGCACTATGAAAAGGTAGGCTGAATTTTGATGTGGAAGTATCAGTTTGCATCCTGCTTCTAAAAAGGAATTTCACACTTACCATCTATGAGCTTTGTATTGTGATCACAGATTCCTGCAATGTCAGTCTTTTAAGTTTTGTATAAATTGCTTCTTCCTGAGAAGTTTGGTTTTCTTTTTCTTGTTTTAAGTGTTTCTCAAAATCTTCCATGTAGATGGTTTCCTTTCCTTTGATATCATTTATTTTTCAGGGTTTTCTTCTTTAGCATTTATGTGTAGTCAGTTTATTATTCATATTCATAGAGCACTTTAAAATTACTTTGTGGTGAAAACTATTTTATTCTTCTCTTTTTATCCCTCTGGAATTAGAATCTCAGTGATATAGTAGAGGCAATATTCTAAATAAAAGAAAAGAAAAAATACCAGGAACCATGGCTTGAGTTTCTCTTTCTCTCCACTCTCTAAGAAGAGTTTCTTTAAAAAGAGTGAGCTCTTGGGGTAACTATGGAAATGAGAACTTGTGAAAGCCAAAGTGACTGGATTATTGAGCAGAGGAAGCCATTTGAGGCCTGCCCGTTGGTGACCCATTTGTCTGATGAGACAGAGATGGTCTCATGACCGACGAGGTTCGTGACAGGTGACTGTCCCCTCTTGCCCACCGGCTCCTTTTCTGAGTGGCTGCAGAGGAGTGTCCTCGGAGCTGCGAGTGTCCTCGGAGCTCAGCTCCCGCGAGCACACAGCCACAGCCTCCAGCTCTGCCCACACCTGCAGGTCATCACGTTCCTGGACAGCCCAGAGCCCACGGCTCGGCCACCCCTGTCCTGAGCACAGACCTGGCTGTGGAAGTGGTACAGAGTGAGCCTCTGCCCCGTAGGTTGTGTTCTTCAGAGCATGGAGAGGGAAAGAGGATTTCTTCATGTTTGAAAACTTTTCTTGAAATTAGTGGAAAATCTGAAATTGATGTGGGATCTAGAATAAAAAAGAAAACCCACAGAAGAAACCCTCACGGGAAGCGGAAAAGGTTCTAATTGCTCTAGGATGTTTATTTTTCCTTATCAAGGATTTCTTGCCTTGAAACAGATAAAGAAGCTAACAGTTAGGAGGTTTTTAATATCTCTCAGCGCTTATTTTACGATGAAAACAGTCATTTCCCCCGTTCATTGCCCTTGGGTCCATTTTTCTTCTCTTCTCTAGATCTTTCACACGGCCCCAGACCCAAACATTCCTCTTCCTCAGCCGCAGTCTCGGTCTGGGTCCCGGAGGACGCGGGCGATCTGCCTGTCCACGGGCTCCCGTAAGCCGCGCGGGAGGTACACCCCGTGCCTGGCAGAGCCGGACAGTAAGTATGCGCCAGCCTCGCCCCCTCATCGTAATTAGGCAGCTAGAGAAGGCCCTTCTCACTGACCCCAGCAAGCCCCCGCGTGACGTCTGTGTATTCTCAAGGTGCCGTGCACAAGCAGCTTCATTACTGCTGCACAGGAGAGAGGCGCTGTGAGTCAGTACATCGGGTGCCACTCTCTAGCAGATTTTGTCCTGTTGTCAGAGTGGTAGAGAAGATAGCAGGAGAAGGTCAGGCCGCAGCAGTCATTTTCTCTCTTCTTTTCACATGATGTTCTTAAAGCATTCTCCTGGGCTTCAGTCAGAGTGTCTCAAAGAGGAAAAACTCTCCCACACGTTATCACCAACTTAGTATTCTGAGCCGAGCCTCAGGGGGGGCTGGCTGCTGGCTGGAGTCCGCGGCAGGCAGTAAACTGTGATCTCGCTCACTTTATTTCAGACCCCCCAAGCTCTCATCTCCCCCCAGTCAGTGTTCAGTGGGAAAGAGAATACGCCCGTTTTTAATTTAGATGTCTTTTACTGCATACCTTCTTATTATAGTTTCTCTAATTTCTCTTACACCTTCCTTTCAGGAACACTAGAAAATAGTTAAGTAGCCAGTTTCCTAATGTTGCTATATTCTTAGAAAAAAAGGAGGGAAAAAAAATGCTCTCTTTGAAAATCGTGAGCAGCTTGTAATTTGCCGCTGACATTCAGTGGTGCCTCTGAATGCAGGGAGGTCCTGGCTGCATTGTACCTGAGACTCCCCTCATACCAGAAAAGTCAAAGAAGCAGAAATAGGTCTTTAATAGTCCCTCCATCCATCGATTCCTTGAAACATCAAGGACTCACTTATGAGTCCCGTTTCAGAAGATTTTAGTCTGAATTTAAATCAGCTTTATTGCTTCAAGAAGTAAAGTTTTTCTGGGACAGGGTGCATATCAGTGTCTTCCTGGAATGGAATTGAAAAATGCTTTTTAGTCTAAATGCATGGTTTAAAGGTCCCCTCCCTGCCAAAGGCCAGTTGCTCTAGGGGGGCCAGGAGGCCAAGCCGCAGGAGTGAGGGAAGGGCAGGGCTGGGGGCAGGGCTGGGGGCTGCCCCTGCAGGAGTGAGGGACGGGCAGGGCTGGGG